>VDFB02354356.1:0-51355 GCA_007258455.2 Sequoia sempervirens | reverse complement strand
AAAAGATTCCAATATATTTATGATGTGATATTAATTTTTGTTATAGGATATTTACTAGCCTATTTGCAGGTCTTAAACAGGTAGTTGTATCACTAATCTTACTTTTCTTGTTTCATTTGCATTTTCAAATGAGAGCATCATATAATATTATCTTGTAAATATTTTCTAATTTTGTCTTGCAGGGACCTAATCAGGTTATAGATATTCCCTAAACCAAATTGATTATTTGAAATTGATAAATTAGGGCAGATTTAGGGGTTTTCCAAATTTGGGGACATTATAATCAGAAGTAATTTATTCATTGTATTTTCATGTATGTAGCCTTGTTGGTCTCTGGTTGTAGCCAGTAAGTGTTTTTTGTTTTCAGTTTAATTGTTTCATTCAGTTGCAAGTATTCAAATAAAAAAACCTTGCTTGTGAGATAAGAACCTTTTAGGACTTCTGCTCAATCTCCGAGACTCAAAAAGATAGGTCAAGTTTACTTTCAGTTATTTTCCATTATGCAAAACCCCCTCAATGAAATATTGTATGGTGTGCATAGCTGTAAATCTTCTTCATAGCTTTAGCCTTTAGGTGTAGGAGTAACTTTGGATCTCAAGAAGTTTCCCTGCTAATTTGAAGAGAAGTTTATCCTTCTCTGTTGTCTCATAATTAAAACACTAACAAAGTCTTAAACATTTTTGACATAAACAATTCGTAATGCTGCTATTTAATTAAAAGTTTTCAGAACTAGACAAAAATGCACAATTTCCTAAGTCCTTGGATATGAAAAATCTCAACCACTTAATACTTTTGGTCTTGATGGCCTGTCAAATCCTATACATACAATGGTTAGCATTCAAGAAACTCTCTGCCTTCAACAACTAAATTTGATTAATATAATGATATATGCTCATTTCTCTTGAATCTTTTCAAAAACCACTCAAAATAATTTTACCTTCATTTTCAGACTTCTCTTGAGAAGTTCCCCAAAAACCTCCAACAGTTGTGTACTTTGACAAGTAAAACTTTAAATCTATTCCTATATAGGTCAGTTCCTGGGTCCAACAATCTCCAAACCTAAACCGAAAATGCATTTCCATGTATACCAGAACTTTTTATGAAAAAGAAGACAATCAACTCTAAATACTGCTATTAAAATAAAATTTTCAGAACTAAAACTTAAATGCACAATTTCCTGGCATATGAATAATCTCAACCAGTTAATATCTCTAGTCTTGATTGACTATTCAAATGGTCCTATACATAACGGTGAGCACTCGAGAAATTCTCTGCCCTCAACAACTAAATTTGATTAACCCAATACTTTGTCTGCATTTCTCTTGAATCTTATCAAAATCACTCCAAACTATTTTACATCTACTGTCAGACTTCTACAGAGAATCCGCCCAAAAACTTATGCCACTATTCTACTTTGATAAGTAAATTTCAGATCAGTTTCACAGTCCAACAAAATCTCCAAAGCAAACCCAAAAAAGCATTTCCATGTACGCCTGAAGGTTGAAAAAGTAGACTTGTAATATTTAAATTGCAAATCATCCAACATGAAAAAACTTTTTTTTTTCATTTAAAATCATTATTCTAGGCAAAGATGCTATAGATTTTTTATTACAAAAGGTCAATTGCCCTCAAAATATTTATCTACAGAAATAAACTTTGAAAAGAAAAAACCAAAAAAATGCATAGGATGTCAATAACTAGGGCCTTTTGTCCATACCACCAACATATATGGTATCTATTTCATTAGATATAATAAAGAATTTGTAACAGTTATGTTGGTTTTGTGAAATTCTGGCCATGAATAAGAGACATTTACAACTTTATATGGATTGCCTCCCAAGTATTAACTATTGATAATATAATTACCAGAGATGTCTCAAGATATCTACGAGAAAAGAATGTAGAAAAATGATAGCACTACATGTTATTTAAAAGTTTTATTCTAGGAAACTCACATAATTTCAAACCAAGAAACAAATCAATAAAATGACTGCAATCATGTACCTGAAACATACAGACCACTCAAACAGCCTTGACTCCATATCATAGAAAGATTAAAGTTTCAGTAACAAACCAGTGGTACATGCAGAAGAATGTGGTGTTTAGCAGTAGCTGGATTATGATTTTCTGCACCCTTACTCCAATCATAGCTCACCTGTTAAGTAACAAAACGCATTCATTTATCACATAAATTTATGAAATTCAAAAGCCCCAATTTATTAAAGAGAATTCATTTCTCAGGGAAAAATTGTGCAAAATTTCTGAATTCCTGAGAGGATATTTTCCTGAGATACAGCAGTTTTAGTAAAGTATAAAATATGAATCAGACCAATTGTCAACTAGTGACAAGAACTATATGTGCATATTTGAATGAGGACCACTGATTTAGCATGGCATGATGACCAAAGTCGAGCACTCATAAATGTGAATGCTCTATGTGTGGATGGAAAACAATGACAAAGAATTGATTTGATGGAGAAAAATTCCAGGACATATAATCTATGGATATGTAATAACAAGCTCAAATAATATATATATCCATCCTAAAGGAGAGTCACAGGAAACAATGTTCAAGGTGTGTTTCACAAAGAGAGGGGGTGATGTGTTGATTCACCATGAGCAGAGGTGACAAGATAATTGGAATGTGTCGGGAGGACTAAAAAACAGTGGTAAAAGCAAAAGTGTTGGGTGGTCATGGAGCGGTGACCAATGGGAAAGTTGATAGCATGACAAGAAGATACAAAAAGATAAAGAGGAAATCCAAGTAGGAATAAAGGAAAGTAAATGATACAAAGGGATGAGAAAGATAAGAACAATTATAAATTTTGAAAGAGACAAAAAGTGTTTTAAGTGTTGGGTACCATCCACCAAGTGTGGATGGCTAGGGTTGAACTAGAAGTAAGAGAAAGTGCATGTGTCTATGCGATGTACCCCTTCTCGAGTTATTAAGTTTATCCTTTCTCATTTAGGGTCAAGGTGGCATCCTTCTCTAAGTCCACCTGATGTTTTCTTTGTCAAAGTGTTTCTTTTGTGTAGGTCAGATGAATAAGTTGTATCAATTGTTGACAAAATTAAGTCATACATGCACAGAGATCAGCAATTTTGATGAATATTCATATCTTGTGCTAAATTTGTACGAATAAAAGTCATGATTCTATTGTATGTTAACATGAGGATTTTGTCGTGTCCAATTTTGAAATTCAATTCCTCTTTCATCCTTATCTTAGAGGTTGCCAACCATTTGAAGAACGCGGAGACAATCCACCTTCAATGCGAAATTTTTTTATGTTCACATATCTATAGACCTGTCTTGAGAGCCATGGCTTCCACCCAAATGTTTGATTTGATGCCAATGGATTGGGATTAAGACGTAACATGTCCTTGGTGATCGCATATAATGCCCTCATACCTGCTTTAAGTGGGTTCCTTTTGGATGATCCATCAAAATTAAGTTTCGATGAGGGAGATCCCAGATTGTAGGAGTAGGAATAGACAGCCAGTGATATTTGTAGTAGATAATAATGTTCCAATGTCTGGCTTGAGGAAGGCCATCCATCCGGAAGGCAAAAAACCACAACAGGATAGTTCAAATGTTGATAAGCCCAATATTTGATTTTATTTTGAATCATTCTAATCAGCCCTTGACATCTCTATCCTTGTTTTCAAAAAAGCAGTTATTTCTTCTTTTAACAGATTCCAAATTATTAACATAGTGGTTAATCTATTGGATGTTTTTGATATTTGCATTGATTTTTGTCCATTTGCAAAAAAGTTTTCATATATGATTAAACTAGATTTTCCCAGTGTCAAAGCTGATAGCAAAATATTTCCAAATTTTGGACAGCACAATCATAATTAGTGAAGAGGTTGTTTACCCTACAGAATGTAATTCAAGTACTACGTGCTACTAAGCAAACTAAATCATATGCAGAACATGGACACAACAATAGAATAGAAATATCTCATGTTTGAACATCAGAAGCTATATTCATTCTCAGTGATATCATGTACAACAATATTATCAACCATGACTATTCGCACATAACCTCCTCCCAACTACAACAAACTGAATACATATAACGTTCGGCAGTAGTTAAGTAACCAACCGACACGACGTTTCATAACAATAGTTCTCACTAATCGGGACTTGATTACCCGAAAGTACATGACATGTATTATTCCCACTAACTATAGTTTTATTAGCAAATGGCCAACTACGGCCGACTACAACAAAAGTAAAGATATACTACTTACATCATCCCCCCCTAAAAAGAAGTCGTCTTCCAGACGACATGACAACCCAAGGGAATGACAAAATATACAAATTTAATGAGGGGGAAGTGAGGACGTCCTTGGATGCACGGACGATGCTAGAGTAGTTGAAGAATGCTCTACCCGCAGTCGCCTCACTTCCTTTATACATGTGTGGAGCTGTCGGTCGGCAAGTATCTCCCTCTCCCTGGCAGCCTTCGCCATACGAGTTGCCTCCATCAACTGGCCTTTAGTCTTGTCTGCCTCTGCACTCTTTGCTACCAACTGGTCTTCCAATTCCTTCACTTGGCGCTCCCATGCCCCCTCTTTCTGTCATGCCTCCTCTTCCAAGGTGATCTCCCGAGTCTCCAAGGCCTCTAGTCGAGCTCCCCTATCATTGGCTAACCGGGTCTATTCTGCCAAGTCATTTTCAATGTTTGTCATTGCAACAACTGACTCCTCCTTAATCCTCTGTAAGAGTCTGTATGCTTCCACCTTTCATGATACTGCAACCTCCGTGGAGAACACCTGGCATTTCATGAGATAGAAAACATCACGGGATGCGAGCTCAATGTGGTATAAACTCTCGAGAACCCCAACATCTCGTCCTGCCAGTCGTGGTGACCTACCACACCATGCCCTCAACATTGCAGTAGTCTCGCCCGCTGGCCATCCCTCACTGAATATCCAAGTAAACTCTGCCTCGCACCCCATCTGTACAAATCCTCGAATGTGTTGGACTTCCTGTCCCACTAGAGGAGATTGGCCAACCTTGAGTTCTCTAGAAACCTGGCCCACCCGAATCATCAATCTGCCCATATGCTCCAGCTCCTCCACATAGCGCTATACTGTTCCCACTGGATTCGATGGATCTGGCTGTGACATTTCTACTACGAATCCATCAGTGGAGTCACCCTCCTCATCCTCCTCATCGTCGGGGGCTAGGAAGGGCTCCTCGTCCTCCTAAGGTGCTTCCCTGACTGTCTGCTCAAGCTCATGCACGACTATCACTAGCTCCATCTCTTCCCTAGCCTCCGGTTGTGTAAGTGTCTCCTCAGCGAGTCTAGTCGTCTCGCTCTACTAGGTGTGGATGGCGGGGCCTTCCTCGCCTACTAATCCTTCTGAAGGACTCCCTACCGGCTACTCCGGCTGGTCAGCCACTTCTAGTGTGAGGCCCATGGATCCCAGCCAATTGTCAATTTGAGCCACCCCTAGTGCTCCTGCCGGTGTAACAGGGGAATCCTCCTCATTTGTCGTGATTGTCCCCCATGTCCCTGTTACCGGTGGCTCCTCTGGTACTGCAACTCCTAAAGCCGCCGATCCTGGCAGTTCCTTACCTACTGCCGACCCTGGTAGTGGCTCAAGTGGAGGAGCTCTGGCAATATCTCTACGGAAGTTGTGGAAGCTGCTGATGCAGTGGCTTCCCATCGCGACGATATCATAGCGAGTGGCGCCCAACCTGGGGATGCATCTGGTAATGAGGTTGCTACTCTCAGTGTTCGCCCAACTCCGACTGGCGAGACTGGGAGGGTGAAGGTCACTGTCTGTGGGCTCTCCCTGACTGGTGGTGCCGGACGAGTGAACCTGGCTGGCTATAACAGTGGTATTTCGGTCTCTCCCACTTCTAATGTTGCCTAGCCACCTATAGCTACAGACTCCTCCTCATCCACTAGTGAACTAGAAGCCGATGTCGAGGAAGACAAATCAATAGGTTCCCCCTATTTGGACGCTTCACCCTGCTCAGATGCCTCTTTAGCCGATGTTTCCTCTTCCACCGATGCCTCTTTCCGCTTCCTTTTTTTCCCTACAGTAGTGCCTTCGCCGACTTGCTTTAGTTCCAATCCTGTCCAGTAGAATACCATCGGCAGCCCTGGGTCCAAATGGGTGAGTGGTTGCAATCGGCCCCATCTACCTTCAGGTACTTGTGTATGAACAACATCCAGAAAGAGAGCAATGGCATGCTACATCATATAAAAAGCTTTGTGCCGCTAGGATAAAAATTCTCGCATCCGCTCTACAAGTAACCGTGCCCAATTATATACTCGGTCGATGCTCAATCCCACCATGTAATCTACCATCCAGATGGCAATGTCGGACGCTTGGCTGGCACCTGTGAGTCAGCACTTCATTAAATCTAGCAGGCACTTCCATTCGGTTGTCGCCAGATAATGTTTCCGGAGGCCTCTATTGCCTGCGTTCCATATAGTATCTTTCTCCTCCGGTGTTAAATCATTTCGGCACACCTGCTTGATTAGGACTTCTTTATGCTATTGTGTCATCTTCTTCGGTTTATTGACTCCCACCCCTGTGGCTGAAACGCCGAAAACTCGCTCAAAATCCTGCGGCCAAAATGAGACTGTAACCGGATAGCCTCTGTAATCTATCACCGACTTGTGCGTGTGCCTGCAATAATTATCCACCATGGCCTACAGCCAAGGCTCAAACTCTCATGAATTGAAGAATGGCACTAGGATAGCTTTATCCACCCGAGCATGTTGTAGTGCAATCTTCAAAGCGTGGTCGTCAGCCATGCTACACCACCATTGTTTCCACTCATTGCCAGTTAAATTTTCCCAGGACATTGTTTCACTATCCGCCTCCATTTTCTTTTTCTTTCCTGCCGAGGCTACCTTCGGCTTATTCTGCACAATTTTCTTTCCTTTGTCCATTGTATTGTCAATTCGGCAATTCAAATTGAATTTATTTCCTCCTGCGTGGCAGTTACTGAAACTGAATTGGACTAACCACCATTCCTTATTCTTGTCGTGCTTGTATGCCTTGAAGTGGCCGTACTATGCAACCTAGCTGAGGCCATACGGTACAGCTTGAGACCATATGTCGTACGATCCGCAGATACAAGAAATGGCATGCAAACTGGAGGACTAGAAGGTGTAGTACAGTGGATGATATGACTGCCTGCTGGACTAAACGCTAGACCCCTGTGTGTCATACGGATTGATGTCCAGCTATCAACCGTTCAATGTTTAGACGTGGCCATACGTTGCCCTTGCAAGGTCGTACGATTTGAAATTTGCTTAACAGATGTATAACCTGAAGAGTGTTTGGCTGGCGTACGGCTGGAAGGATCTGTGGAGGCCGTACGATCAGAATTTTCTCTGGATGTTGGGCGACTTGAGTGTGTCGTACGATCAGAAGAGCCCCTGGGTGTCGTACGGCTTGAGTATGCCATATGACCTAGATAACTTGTGAACTTCGTACAATTTGAAAACTCTGTGGATGTCATACAATTTGAGGATGTTGTACGACCTAAGGATGTCGTACGACCTTGGCTTTTCTCTCGTGTTCTTTCTTTGTGCTTAACCTTTCATGCTGTCGTGCGTCCCTTCCTCTAATATTGATGTCGTACGGATTTGCTAGTTCATACGGACCTTTGTTGTTTTCTTCTTTGCCTTCGTAGCTTTTCCTTGTTTTGACCTTTGCCCAAGTTAACTTGCCTCTAAAAGGTCGTACACTGAAGATTACTACCTTCGTTTTTTTCCAACCTTTATTTGACTCGATTGCTTTTTCCCTTAGCCGCCCAATTTTTCCAATGGCCATGATTCTTATTTTAATTCTTTTTATTTTAATATTCCTTCTCTTGGCCACTTCTAATTCGTCCATTTTTTTCTCCCTCATAAATTCTTCCAATTCATTTTTTAATTTTTTCCCAATTCTTTTATTTTTCTTCTCTTATTTTTTCTCTCCTTAATTTCATTTAATTTCCTCTCCTTAATTTCTTCAAGTTCTCCATATTTCTTTTATTTTTTTCTTCTCTCTCCTCTCTCCTCCATTTGCCTTGTTTTTCTTCATTTATTCTTTTATTCTCCTTCATTTTTTGATTTCTTGTAGCTTTTTTCTTTTCTATTTTTAATTTTTTCCAATTTTGTTTATTTTCTCTCATCTCCTCTCTCTTCTTTATCCTCTTTTCTCTTCATCCCTCTTACTTCGCCATGTTCCCGAACTTTTAATTCAAATGTGTAATACCATTTACACGTGTGGAAACCTCTTATAATACTCCTCTTCAGAACAAGTTCCTATGTATTCTATATCAAACCATTTGTCAAGTAGGGGAGCAAGGCCAATACCTTTAAAACTACCATCAATGTACCTTCCCCCGTACTGTTGATACCACATGATCTCGTCTCCTTGTACCAATGGTGGCCCGGCTAAGTTAGGTATTATCTTCCAGAGCCCCTCCTTAGTTGCTATCCTCCTAACCTTTGGCACTTTCCTTCTCTCTCTTCGCATTTGTTTAAGTAGATCTTTTGTATATCCATCCACAGTTGACACGAACATGTCTTATGTCCTCAGCACCGTCTTCAAGCAGGGAGCCTTCTTCTCGAAGTAGGCCTCCCATTGTTCATCATTCCATTCAACCTCGTCATCAGTTTGGTACTCATTTTGTTCTTGGGCCACTTGTTTTTCCTTTTCCTCTTGAGCCGCTTTGTCCAGTGCCTTGGCTATGTATCCTCGTTTTATGCCTTCATAAGGAGCCACATAGTGCCAGTGGCCACCCGTTCGACGCCAAAGGGCAAGGGTCCCAAACACTGCGTTAGTCAAGTGCTTGTGTACGCAAGGCACTGCAATTCCTTCTACTCTCTTTTCCACTAATCTCTCTTCAATACTCTGGTCTCGGCCTGATTCTATCCATACTCCATCTGCGGCATATCCTGGACCTCCCAACCCCCAGTCTTGTTTTCTCCATGCCTCGTTTTGCACAAGCCAATCCTCCCTTGTGGCGTAGCCCAACATATTGATGGCAATGGCGTTCTCCTTTCTTTCCCGATACTGCTTCAACTTAGAGTTTTTGATTGCTTCTAGTAGTAGTGACCCATCTAAATTCTCAAGCTTTATAGAGCCATTGTCATAGACTTCTCGAACTCGGAACGGCCCTAACCAACGAACTTTGAACTTCCCTGGCTTGATTTCGTTGCGGCCGTTATATTTCAAAACTAACTATCCCAGCCGGAAATTCATTCACTGGAGATGCCTATCGTGCCAAAATTTCCTTCGCCGTTGCATGTTCTCCATCACCCATTGTGCCATTATCCTTTGCTCATCCAGTTTATTAAGTTGGTATAGTCGTTCCTTTAAAATTTCAGTATCACCCAGCCGGTTCTCCACGGCTATCCTTAAGTTGGGTACCATGTACTCCATCAGCATTACCGCTTCCTGACCATACATTAATTGAAAGGGCGTGTGGCTCGTCGTTACCTTGTACGTTGTACGATATGCCCACAGGACGGTTGGTAGTCTCTCTTCCCAATCAGCTTCTTCTACGCCACATGACGTATGAATAACTGAAACCAACACTTTATTTGTAGACTTTGCCTGGCCGTTAGCTCGTAGGTAGTACGGACTTGATAGGTTGTGAAAGATTCAGAACTCCGTCATCATCAGCCTGATAACATGGTTGACAAAATGCCCTCCACGATCACTCATAATCTGAATGGGGATGTCGTACCATGTCACTATTTGCTCATAGATAAATCTTGCCGTACTTTGTGTTGTGTTGTCTGGCAATGCTCTAGCTTCAACCCACTTCGTCAGATATTCGGTAGCAACCACACTGTATCGACACCGATGCAACTGACTTACCTTCAGTAGTCCAATGAAATCCAGTCCCCATCGTTCGAACAACTCTTGTGGTTGAGAGGGATGCAGTGGCATGAAGTCCCGCTTCAATGGTTTCCCAAACCTCTGGCAGGTGTCATAGCCTAACACCCACTCCCTAGCATCTGTGTGCATCGTCGGCCACCATAGGCCTACCAAGAGAATTTTCCTCGCTGTAGCATCTGGGCCCATATGACCGCCAGCCAGACCCTCGTGTGCCTCCTTCAGTACGCCTAGTATCTCTTCTTCTATGACACATCTCCGGAGGATCTAATCGGGCCCCATCTTGTAGAGCAAGCCATTGATCAACTGAAACGTTTTACTTTTCAAGACGAGCTTTCTCCTTTCCGCTGGTAGCATTTCTTTCGAGAATGTGGATGTGGACAAATATTCCCCAATCTTTTCATACCATGAGGGAAACACTGTGATTTGAAATAAGTGTGCATCCGGGAAGTCTTCATTCACCCCTCCCTCGACAGGTTCGCCTGACCGGATCCTTGACAACTAGTCAGCAATCACATGGCTTTTCCCCGGTCGTACAATGATAGTAAATGTAAACTCTTGGAGCAATAGCAGCCACTTGCTCACTCGTCCTTGAATGATCAGCTTGTTCACTAAATACATTAAGGCTTGGTGATCCACATAAAAGGTGAACGGTGTGGCTAGGAGGTAGTGTCTGAATTTCTGTACGGAGTAGACCATTCCTAGTGCTTCACGCTCGGTTGTACTATAATTCCTTTCTGCCCTTGAAAGTAGCCGACTCGCGAAGAATACTAGATGGTCCAACCCGTGTGCTCCCACTTGTGTCAGCGTCGCCCCAATGGCAAAGTTTGAGGCATCCACATGTACGTGGAAGTCCTTGTTCCAGTCCGGATACGCCAATATGGGTGAGCTGATCAACCGGTCCTTCAATTCGTTGAATGCTTTTTCCTGTTCTTCGGCCCATATGAAGGGTTGCCCCTTCCTAGTCAGTAGGTCCAGAGGGTAAGATACCTGTGCAAAGTTCTTGATAAACCGCCGGTAGTACCCCACATGCCCAAGGAAGAACTTCACCCTCGTGATGTTCTCTGGAGCCTCCATCTGCATGATCACTCTCACCTTATCAGGGTTTCTCTTTAGTCCAGCCTTGCATACAATATGCCCCAACAATTTCCCTCGTGGCACCATAAACCGGTATTTCCTACGATTCAATGCCAGACAGGCCGCCCAACACCTTTCCATGCACTCTCTGAGGGCCTTCAAATGCTTCTTTGTATCACTATAAATGGACCAATCATCGAGGAAGGCTTTGAAGTTTCCTACCGACATTTTGTCAAAGATATGCAATAATATTCTCTGGAAAGTGGCTGGCGCATTACACAACCCGAACGGCATTCGGTTGTACGCGTACACTCTGTCCTCCATCATGAAAGTTGTCTTCAGTTTATCTTCCTCTGCGATACTAATCTAATTGTACCCCGAGAACCCATCTAGGAATGAGTACATCTCGTGCCCGGCAACCTCTTCGAGAATTGTGTCAATGAGGGGGATAGGAAACAGGTCCTTGATGGTTACTGCATTCAAACTCCGGAAGTCCACACATATTCGGATCTGCTTCGTTTCTTTCTTCAGGGATATGACGATTGGTGATACCCAGTCACTAACTTCTACCTTGAAGATGATGCCCGCTTCCAACATCTTTTCAATTTCTTCTTGTACCTTGGCGGTGTTGATGTGATTTTTATGACCGCACCAATCAACAGAACAAAATAGTCTGAAGGCTATTCCGTTCTCTCTTGATCAAAGTATTCAGTGTGCTAAGATTGCGAGAAAGTTTGCACGTTCAACTCCAAGGTTCTGAATACTTAGAATACCCTCAGTTGGTTTGATGTGAATTGCTGTGTTCTTACGAGGGGACTTACACAATTGTTCAAGATTCTTGCAGTTAACAATAGATGGATGATTTGAAGGGGATTTTGCGCGTATGATTTGGCAATAAGTTCGTTTTCCTAAAGTTAACCAGGAATGTGCGGAAAGTAAATGAGCGTAGGGCCTAAGAAACTTATATTCTATTCTAAATGCAGGATATGCGGAGCTCATTTTCGGCAGACTTCAACCGAATTTCACCTAACCTCACGTCGGACAGCTTCAGCAAAATTAGTGCAATCTTCAAAGGGATAGCAAAAGATGTTCAGATTACAATTTAGCATACATACACCATCAAGACGACGCATATAAGTATACAAATCACAATCGAAGTTAAACTTAATATAATCTCCAGTGGACCACACAAGGCGAACTTGTCATCAACAAGCTGCTAGTGGTATGGAATGAAATGAAGCTACCTCAATAAAACACCACACATTCAAAGTAAACTACTTACATGAAATGAAAATTACGCTACTTTATGCTACTTGGATCCGAAAGGAAGAAGAGACCTTGCTAGCTATCCATGACAAAGACGAATTCCACCATCAATGAAAAGATCTATTATCATGAAAGTTTTACACAACAATCTCCACAAAAGTTTTCAAAGGGAAAACTTTCTTTCTTCTCCACACTATGCCTACTATGCTCTACTCTCTAGTCTCCAATCTCTAGCTCTAATGCTAATGTCTAATTCTAATGCCTTACAAATGAGGGGGACTCCCCCTTTTATAGGTAGCCCAGTCCAATGGACGGCTAAGATTACAATCAAAAGAGTGGCTAAGATTAAGAGTGGTGCAATAAATGAGCAAAGATTCCCACTCACTCCCAAAAATAGTAAAGGCAATTAATGCCCACAATCGGTCTTCTAGAAGATCATCATCCAGAAGTGCATTCCCATTCTCCTTCTCTCTGGCTGCAAACTCAACGAATCTGCCAAGTATAGCCTCAACCTCCTGAACTGAAATAGGTGGAATGCAATCTAGCTGAAACTCCAATACTGTAACAGACTGCTCATGCCTTGCACAAGATTTTCTCCAAGCAACTAAAGAATCCTGCATGCTCTGGATCAAGGTGGAGAAAGTAGAAGTGTTCTCGAAATCATCTTGTACAAAGGTCTTTACCTCTGAAAAGAAAGGCACCAGCCTACCCCTCAAATTATCAACATTTACCTCATCTGGGTTCAACCGCCTAGCAAATATGGCCTCAAAAGTATTCTGAACTCCATCAATAATATTGGCCATAGCCTTCCGTACCCTGGTTGAATCTGCCTGTGCTGCGTCAAAGAAGCCACGCCTTGTGATTGCTGAAGAATACCATCTAGAGAAATCATACCTGTCATTCTCCTGAATGACCCCTCCATCAATCAGCAATCACAAAGGAACATGCCTCAATGCCTCAAGACGCTGAATTACTTTGCTCTGATAAATAGAAGCATCTCCCCAAGCCTGATCAACTGCCTCCATCCGTGCCAAAATACTGGAAGCCTGCTGAAAAGTAAAAGCAAGGTCCTCCATAAACTTTTATGTCTCAGCACGAACTCCCATGACCCACTTGTCTGCCTCCTGTGCCATCCTCCCTAACTCCAATAAGCCACTGATTGACTCTCTAGGTATCTATGCTGGAAGCTCTATTACTGGAATTTCCTGCCCACGAGAACGAGACAACTGCTGTACATATTCTATCAAGGCCTTATGCTCTCTTTTCAATTTCTTTTACTTTCCTTCCTTCTTGAATAATTTGTCCTTGAGGGCGAGGTAGGAGTTATCACACTCCTCTACAATCTGTGCACCAGTGGGGCGTCCTAACTCCAAAGTTGTGACCACATAATTTTCTGGCAGCTCGCCGGTGCAATCCTTTTGTGGCAGAATAAATGAGAGAATGCAGAACCATCCTCATCGGTTAATCTTTGAAAACTTACATTGCTCTCTTTAATACCTGTGGAGGTGCTGATCACAATTCAAGAACTCTTCCATTTCAACTGCTGGATCAATCTCCTCGGTGGGGCTTCTCCTCATCCTATCCTTAAGCCAATCAGGCACTATATACTGTATATCAAAGGGCTACTGTTCTTGTGCCTCTACTTCTCGAACTTGTTCAACCTCTACATCATTCTGGCGGGGCTCATCGTCCTCAAGTGGTGATCTCCACGAAACTATATCATCATCATCACTAAAGCCGCTCTATGCTCTTAGCTGGCCCGAGGGTGGTGGTCCCTCATCTCTTGCTGATCGCTCTACTTGAATGCGTTGACACTCTGTGGTAATATCTCTGTGGTGGTGATTATTCTCTGTACTACTTTTTTTTTGATTCAATGCATTCCTCGATCTCCGGTATACTTTCCGGGCTTGATGTCTCAATAAGCATTAGGTGACTCAAGCGCAACCCGTGACTCGGCCAAATAGGCTCTGCCCGGCTGGCTCTTTCCTTCAGAACTCACGGACCTGTGATCCTTTCTTCACGCGGTGGTGGGTGTCACGCGTCTCCCATCAAATTGTAAGATCAAAAGCAATTGACCTACTCTTCAACACGCTCACCGCTTTGTCAACCCATGCCACAGTGAATGTCCAGGAGCCGGAGACGAAAGTGTGTCCAAAATTCAGCAACCTCACGGTTCACGACCAATCGAGGTCTGAAGTGGGTATCTCTCGCTACATAATCTGGATGGATGTATCCATATCCTCATTACACAGTACAGAACTGAACAACTACACTTGATCATATTTGGTAGCAGCAAGAGAACATTCTTTTCCTGACCTCAATCTCATCTGGTGCATCAGCCCAATAATCCTCAATATTTGCCTTGTGTTTAAACTCTTCTGACAGTACCCATTTGATGTTATTATGTGGATCATAGTGCTGTCGGCTGGTGTGATATGAAAAGTGATAAAATTGAAGCTCACCCTCCGCTTCTCTGGCTGCCTGTAATGAAGGACACTTCGTCTGAGTTGCCCATGACAATCGGGAAGTCAACACCTCCCTTCTTCTTCCTCTTTTGAATTTTATCGTAGGCAACCAATTGCCTAGATATCTCTAGCATTAAAATTCTATCGGTTGGGTACTTAGGCAGCCTATATGGGTACGATGAAAAACCTTGCAGCCTTATGTAAGAAAACTTCGGAAACTGTATAAACCAGCACCCATACCTTTCAATCAATTCTTGGGCCTCTCTCGAGATTCTGTGATGCATCCGCTCCTGAAGCAATCTCGTGATATGCATGGTGAAGGCGTCATTGACACGCTTGTAATGAGTGGTACTTGCCAGGTGCAACTGCAGACAAGCCTCATGTATTTTAAACTGGTGAGAGCCACAACCAACAGGTTCCTTGTATGAAATCCCTCTATATCTCGTCATACGAGCCAGCATGTAGATGATGTAAGAGCTCATATAGAACGTCTTTGTTCTTCTCAGGCTCAGGAGCTGCTCATGCAAGTTGTCACTGATCATCTCAGCCCAGTTGACATAGTCTTTCCCTTCCAGCACGAGGTTGATGTAGTAGAACATCCATGGCTCAAAAATAAATGACTGTGGACAACCTCCAACTCGACTTAGCATCATAATGAGGTCACAATACTCCTACTTCAAGTCATCTGCAATAATTTGTCTTGGCAGCTTCGTACGAGAAGGCTTGGGATTGATCATCCAGTGAGTGTTGATCGTCTCCATGCATCTCTCGAATGCAGAAGCATACATCTGCTCGGCTCGCTCTCTGGATTTGCAAACCATATTCCTGTGCACTGGAATTCCAAAGGCCTCACCAATAGCAGCAGGAGTGAGGTTGGCGAGCACTTGCCCATCTGGTGACATGATTGACCTGTGATCTTTCTCATAACAGTTGGCGCACTCCATCATCAGCTTTGAACACTGGATGGCTAGCGGAAAACCAGCAGCTGCATATAATTCACTTCGAACAATATTGTGCGAAGTGTTCGAAGGTCGATGGCTACCAATCCCCAGCATTCTGTTCTTGAAAGTTTCAAGGTTGATGGAGCCCAAGTTGGTATCTGCTAGCTTGCCCAACTTCGAAATGAATTTTGACTCTGGCATAAATGTCTTGCTCAGCTTCTTTATGACTACTTGCCTGGATGCACCATTGTTGTCTTTGCCAGTCGCCCTTGCCTCAACCATCTCAGCTTCTCTTCAACAGATTTTGAACTTCAATACTTACAAAAGATTTCTAAGTAAGCTTTAACTTCAGCAACTTAGCAACTTCAAGCTTTAATAAAATCGCCCACTTTACTCTAGCAATCAGCAACTTCAATAGACTTAGCAAAGTGCAGATTTCAATAACCTCACTCTTGCAAGTTGGCACTTCACACCTTTCTTCAACTTCAGATTTTCAAAGCTCGGCAACTAGACTTCAATTCGTACAAGCATACCTTCAGCAAATCAGCAAGTGCGCACCTCCAGCTTCAGCAATAGAACAAATTTGAACTTCAACAAATTCCTCTTTGAAATTTGAATTTCTTTAGCTATCATTCACTTCAGATTTGAGCTCCAGCAACAAACTCAAGTCGTCCTTCTCAGCTTCAAATCGAATCTCAGCAACACTTCAGCCTTAGCAAAAATTCGAACTCTTCAACTGTGAAAATCAAGTGAGAAACTTCTCAATTTTATAGCCAAAAATTGTATTCTAGAAGGAGCTAAGTATAGCTAATGCATTAAATTTCCACTACTCCACTTCAAGAATTCGAATTTTCCCTCTCTGGTATTTCTGACACTTGTCCGAGAATCTCAACCTTCTAGAAGTTCAACTTTGACTGGCATGTCTCAATTTACTTTCGAAAATGTTTAATTAAATTTCATCTTTTAATCCATTTAATTCCCCAGCCGAAGCTCTGTCTTGCAAATTTTAAATTTGAATCATCTCTGACGCTCTGGAAAATTCATCTGTGAAGAATTCGATCGAAATCATCTAGGCAATTCACTTCAAATTCGTTGTCTGGAGAAATTTATCTTGAGAACACATTTTATTCACTTTGCCTTAGAAAATTTTAAAATTTTCCCTTAGGAAAACTCACAATTCGAGCACCGATTAAGTTCTTCATGCTGAAGGTTTTGGCGAAGTGCGGAAGACATGGAAATCCACCTATCATCACGAATGTTCAGTAACCAGAAGAAAATTTTATCCGAAACACAATGAATCCATGGGTACACAACGAACGGGTTCATTTAAATTTTTAAATTTTTAAACCTTAGAAAAATATTACTCCACCAGTTTAAATTCGTTCTTCATCTCTGTGAACATCCCGTTGCTCTGACTTGAGAAATTTTAAATTCATCCTGCATTGTCATCATCTTCTGACTTCACCTCTGAAAACTTGCTCGTGCCTCAAGAAGAAAAATTCATCACCTTGAGTTCTAGGCGTATTTTCTAAGGAAGAAAATACTTTGCCTTAGAAAAATTTTAAATCACCTTGAAAATTTTGCCTAGAAAATTTCATATTCAACTCAATCACTTTGCCTGTGAGAAAAATTTATTTCACTTAGAAGATCTTCCACCTTGGGCGCATATAGCACTTGAAGAAGAATATTGCCACGCCTAGCACCTACCTTGCTTTGACCACGCCTTGGAGTATTTCACTTGGGCACATATTGACATACATGAAGGATGACTCTTGGACTTCTCCGTTTTCGTCTTCACATGCCCTCTTTTGGGCACATTTGAGCCTAGGAGGAGGATGGGCGCATATTAAAGGGTGAGGAGGATTTTAAACTTCAAACGCCTTGCATATGACTCTTCACCTCCCTCATTTTGTCTTCACATGGCCCCATTTGGGCGCATTTAGGCATGTAAGGAGGACGAAATTTGTTGACTCCGTCCTTTTGTGACCTTTCAACTTCTCCTTTTTTGTCCTTGCATGCCCTCTTTTGGGCGCATTTTGCATAGGGAGAGGGATGAAAAACTTTGACTCATTTGACTTCTTCTCTTTTGGGCGCATTTTCACCTTTGTGTAGGATGGGCGCATTTGGAGGGTGGTGGACGAGTTCAACACCTAGAAAAAAATTTCTTGCTATCAACTCTCAAGGTGGGCGCATTTTACTATAGCTACAGGATGAAAATTGTTGACTTTCTTTGACTTCCTTGCTGGATGGGCGCATTTTGGCATATGAGGTGGACGAAGTCTCATACTTAGAATTTTTTATGCTTTCACCTTGAGTTGGGCGCATTTCCAGGTAGCTGCAGGATGAAATCCAATACTTAGCCGTTTTTCCTTCGTCCCTGCCAGTTTATTCATGCCCTGCTATTTATAGTAAGTCTCTCGATTTTTGCATCTCTGAAGCTCAGAACGATTTGAAATTTCAAACACTACATCCTCGCGACCCTGTTACCCTGTTGACACTGCTATTTTTGGTCAGCCTGCTATTTTTAGCCCACTTCTGAAGGTGATTTGCTATAAATAGTAACTGCTTGCTTCTGATAGCTCCACTGCTCCGATTGATTTGAAATTCGAATGAGGTGCTCCTCACCACGTGACCTTACCACTGACATCAGCGCATGCAACTGATTTGCTATTTTTAGCCTGTTTCCAAAATGACTTACTATAAATAGTAAGTGCTCCGTTTGTCTTCAAATTTTACCAATAGATAGCCTGAAGGATGCTGATCGCAGTGGTTTACACCGGTTTTCGAAAATTCTGACTTTTTGCCCCTCTTTTCAGGCCCCGAAGCTGGAAACCCTAATTTGCTCTGCATGCATATCAAATGATCTCTGTTTGTCTTCGTTTCTGCTGCATTGCGATCAGCTCGTGATTCTGAAGTGCTAGGAAGCGGCTGCCGGGACGCACCTGCTAAAAATAGTAAGTTCCTTACTGAGTGACCATCTCCATTTGCATGTCACATCACTGCGTAGCTCTCGAAAAACCCATAAAGAATATGCCGACATGCAAAGAAAACCCTGACATGCAAACCCTAAAAGTAGCCTCGGAAGGCTGAACTCTGAAAGTTGTCGTCTCACTTTGCATGTTACACCATTGCGAAGGTCCCAAAAAACCCAGAAGGAATATGCCGATATGCAAAGAAAAACTCTTCATCCAAGCCCCGAAATTTGCTCCAGAAGATGAACTGCTAAAAATAGAAAGTTGTCTATTTCAGCTCAAATTTTGCACGCGAGTAACTTGATGTGCTCTAAATGCAGTGTGACTGTCGGAATTTCAGAAATGCTGACGGATTGCCTGTAATTGCACACTTACTAAAAATAGTAAGTACCTGGAATTTGATGAAATTTTGCTAAGAGCCTGCTGGAAGCACACTAACAACAATGTTAAGCTCTGTTTTCAATTTACTTACTTTATTCGACCTCGAACTGACCAGGAAAGATGAAACCCTAATTTTCAGACTTGGCCAAAATTTCACATTTTAAGCTCATCGGCAGAGAAATCTCTGGAAAGGCAGACAGAAAAGAGACGGAGAGAGAGAGAGAGAGAGAGAGAGAGAGAGAGAAAACCCAAGCCAAAAGACCAGAATGGAGCAAAAATTAGGGGGTCCCCATTTTGAATGGGGCGATGTGTGAAAAGGTCACAACAGGCGGCATAGTTTTTATTCATCCAATAGGGCCTCTTCAGTACAAGTTGGGCTCCTGGTACGAGAGGAATCCTATGTACGCACAGCTTTGGCGGTATGCCTTTTAGGTCCTTGTACATCCATGCGAAGGCATCCTTGTACTCCATGAAGATCTTGAATGCAGTCGCCTTTAGTACGGGGTCTCAATCATCACCAACGAGAATCTCTTTAGGCTTCTCGGGCTCACTGAGGTTGACCTTCTTTAGTGTCGATTCCTCGTACTTAATGAATTTGTCTCATTCAAATTTATGTGCTAGCGTTTCGTCCAATTCAGCCACCCCTTCCTTATATTCACCGTACTCAGGTGGAAATGTTTGACTGGTCGAGGCATTGTCTCCTTCCTCTCCCCCTTCTCTGATTTGTAGCATATTGCAATCGGGGTGGAAAACCTCGTAGTCCTCCATCAACCAGTGGAACAACCCGTTTAACGAACTTGTTTCATCCTCGGAGCAACTGTCGATCTCTAGTATTCCTTCCTCATTCGGCTCCATTATCTTTCTCTCTTCATCAACATCCGATCCTCCCTCCGATTCTAATCCTGACGATGCCAGCTCTTCAATAACCGCCTAGTTCTTTAGATCAATGGTATACTTCCGCCCGTGGTTCTCGATTGACAGTGTATTCCTTTTCCAGTTATGGTTTGCTTTTGCAACAATCAGCCATCCCCATCCCAACAGTGCATCGTATGCCCTTTTCTCCAGTGGGATGACGACGAAATTTAATAAGAACTCCTATATGCCAATCACCACTTTCTATGCCATCAGGGTACCGAGAGGTTTGATGCCATGTTGATCTGCACCTACCAGGTGGAATGTCGGGGACCAGAGGGTTGGCTTACCAAGGAATTTCCATGTATCCTCTAGTAGTACGTTGACTCCAGAACCCCCGTCAACGATGGTGTTACAGAGTTTCATTCCCAAAATTTCCATCTGTACGACAGCTGGTTTCCTCCCAATACTTACTGCGAGTAGCATTGGATCTGTGGTCTTTGCTAACGGTTTCATCATTTGTTCCGTTGGATCCTTCTAAAGATTATTTCCAATAACATTTGTAAGTGCTACTCTTAGTTGAGGCATTGTTTGTAGAAGGTCAGTTACCTTGATTGGTACGGTTGCGTGAAGCACTTGCCATACTATGTTCTTCTCTGAATGTGACTGCAATGACATACTGGCCACTTTGGAAGTTCCTTGTTCATTTCGCATAGCTTCTTCTACTTCTTCCCTGGCTTTTCGAAGTCTTTCCTTCTTCGTACGAGGGTTTGGATAATTAGTCTTCTTCGCTTGCGCCCTTTTTATTGCCAAGACTTCTTCATGGGCCACTTCCAGCATATTGATGCCTTTCTGTTTCGAGCAATTGGTGTCTTTGTGCTCACCAAGACCACACCATTTACATAGTTTTCCCCCAGTGCCTTGACCTCTCTGACAATCCCTCGCAAAGTGACCCCATTCATTACACTTTCGGCACTAGATCATGGGTCTACCCTTGCTATCGTACTAGATTTTACTTCTTGGCATATTATTTCTCCGATTGTTACGGTAGCCACCTGGGGATGCGTTGTTATTCTGAGGTTTGGGCAGTGTGGTCGGTGGGGTTGACTATTCCCCTTGTGTGAAGAACACTTGCGAACTTCGTTTTTTTAAGTTGTATGGGCACTCCTTGACGGAGTATCCCATAACCTAGCAGATGTCAAAAAATAGTTTTTTCGGGCAGTTCGCCTTTGTATGACCTTCCATCTTGCATTTGGTACACCATAATTCATTCACTTCCTTGGACCCTTCTTTGTCAGCCTTCAGCTCTTTCATCATGCGTAGCATGTCACGATGAAGAGCTTGTATGGTTGTTGATTCATCTTCACTTTCCTCCACACTCTCTTCGTCATCTTTCTTCTTTCCTTTCGAGGATGTCTTGTTCTCGCTTTCAATGTCCATCGCTTGGTTATATGCTTCAGTGTATGAGGATGGCGGTACTACTTTCATTTTTCTTTGAAGCAAGGGAATCAATCCTTCAATAAACCATCTCTTCTTTAGGCCATCCACTGGCTGTGCCTCAAGCTTCCCTATCAAATCTTTTAATTTCCAATTATAGGTCGGCACGCTCTCGTGCTTTCCTTCAATAGAGATATAGAGAGCAAATAAAACAGAGATTTTAAATAGAAAATAGATATTTTTTGTATATATTCATATCGCTGATTACATTGCATTGCACAAAATATACTCCTCAGTTCTCATAAATAAAAGTAGATGTTGACATATGACAAAATGTCAATTACAATAGTGTGTAACTTTGTACAAAATCAACCTCTAATCTAAGTACAAAGTGACAAAAAAAAAAATGTAGCCAATGACAACAACGCTAGAGGGTAGCAGGCCTTGATGATGAAGCTCCTACTGCGTTGACTCAATTGACTGCCAAAAAAATCATACCAAAACATCTATAACTAGAGTAATGCTAGCTCACCTTCTAAATATTCTTAAAATTATCTATAACTAAATTTTTGACAGCGTTGACTCAATTGACTGCCAAAAAAATCATGTCAAAATATTCTTAAAATTATCTATAAACAAAGCATACCAATACACAGGTTGATTCAATATGATAAATATTACAATTTCTTTAAGTTTGTTTTATTCTCAAAATAATAGTAAAATACATGCCTGAACATTTTGATGTCATTGACAATTAAGCCAATAGATACAATATAAACAAGGAAAATAAGTTGATTCCATGTGATTTTATTTGATATTATAAATATACATACAGAACGAATATCGGTAAACATCAAATGCTTACAAGTTTCTCTCCATCTTGTTTTCAAAAAAAGAGAAAGAATAAGTCATTTTGTAAGCTCACTGTCTCTTTGCAATACAACATAACTCTTGGCATTTCTGTAGTAGCCAGAGAGAGTGTTGTGTAATACCCCTCAAAAACTGACACTTCTCTTGTAAAAACTAATTACAGCTAAATAACTGTGCTACTACTCCTCTTTGTGCAAATGTAAATACATTTACAAAGCAAGCCCAAAGAGTTTTACCGACCTAAAATGTTTTGTGGCAGGGATTATACTTTATAGTAAAATGCAGTAAGAAAAAAATGCATTATAGTGGCAATGGCGACCTACCTGAGAGTCTGAGACGACTTTATGTTAAGAAAGAACCAAAACGCGCCCAAAAAAACGCGAATAGAAGAAGACTGCTCCAGAAATTCGCGTCAGTAAAAAATGCCCTCTTTTGAGTAGATTCAAACTCGAAAAACCTTCAGCCGCCTTCAGGTGTTTTCGCGCACATCAGAAACCCTCGACTCACACTTTAAAAAGGCGAAAACGCGATAAATAAAAGCAAAAACGCGTCTTTTTTAGGGTTTTTTTTAAAACGCGATTTTTTCACGTTTTTTTGCCGATTTTTGGTCGAAAAAAACCCGATTTTTAGCCGATTTTCAACGATTTTTTGACAGCGTTGACTGCCCAAAAAATCGGGATTTTTTCAGGGAAAAAATCGGCAACCCTGCAGATTTTTTCAAAATCGCGATTTTTTCGATTTTTTGGGGATTTATGCTTCTATGGTTTGAACTACTCCTGGAAAGCTTGCTTCAATAACCTCCATGTAGCTTTATGTGCTTGATCTAATTCAAAGTACCAATCAATGGCACTATCTCTGAGTGTCGTTGGAAATTCTTTCAGCCACTGGTCTGAATCATCCTGTCTGTTGGCTATCCAGATAGTTTCACATGTCTTACAATGCCGTACTGGATCTTCTGACCCATTCCCCATAAACTTCGGCAGCTTCTACCGCTCCGGAGTAGCCATCTTTCCCCACTGTCCTTGTGTGTTGGACCCGATTAGACTGGTTTCCCCGCTACGTTCCAGTGCATCACTTGCACTCTCAGCCACGTATGAGTCACTCCCATGTCTTCCGCCAGCGTCCTTGACACCTTGAGTCTCCTGGGGTTCCCTTCGGTACTCTCTCCGCCTTGGGGTACTGGGCTCAGATCTTCCACTCGTCAGTCGTTCGTCGTCGTCAGATAGGGACAACTCCCAAAAACGTCTGATGCTACTACTTAATTCATCTTCGTTCTCATAAGGATCATACCTCCTACGTACGAGGTGCTGAAGGGTCCTTCGTCCCTTCCTTCCGCCAAACTTTGGTGTGCTCTTCCAATGGATGTATCTATTCGTGTCAGATTCTCATATGTTCTTTTAATACTCTAATTTATTTCAATTAGATCTTCATCCAATTCCTTACTGGCTTGCTTCAGTCTTCTCCGTCGGTTTTCTTGTTCTTGTAGCCTGAGTGATCGCCGAACCTTCTCCTCCTGAGTCTCGTGCTCGTCGGGTACTCAATTCTTGTCTTTGTTCGGCCGTACAGGCATTTAAAATTTGTTTAGGCGATCATTGCTGACTACCGGATGTACGTCTCCGGCTAGTGTCTCGTTCTTCTTATTCTCGTTTGGTTCTCTCTTCGTAGCGCTGCAGTATTTGCTGCCTTCGACATTCCTAATCTCTTCTTCTCGAAGGTCCTACAGGATAATGAAATGACAGGCCAGCAGTATGGACATACTATTCAAGAGGTGATCCACCTTGTCATTCACTTCCAACCTATCCTAGATAACTTCCTCAGGGATCTCCCGCCTGCGGGATTCCCTTCATACGTGATCGCGTAAAGATATCTTCCACAGATTGACAAGATCTTCAATCAATAAGTCTTCCCTTTCCTCATTGCTATTCACAGGCTTGTCCACTGGAAGACCCATCACGCTGCCATGACGAGTGATTCCCTAGTCCGCTCAGGGAACGGCACCAAATGTTTACCCTACATAATGTAATTCAAGTACTACGTGCTACTGCGCAAACTAAATCATATGCAGAACATGGACAGAACAATAGAATAGAAATATCTCATGTTTGAACATTAGAAGCTCTATTCATTCTCAGTGATATCATGTCAAACAATATTATCAACCATGACTATTCGCACATAACCTCCTCCCGACTACAGTAAACTGAGTACATATAACTTTCGGCAGTAGTTAAGTAACCAACCGACACGACGTTTCATAAAAACAGTTCTCACTAATCGGGACTTGATTACTCGAAAGTACATGACATGTATTATTCCCACTAACTATAGTTTTATTAGCAAATGGCCGACTACGACCAAGGCCGACTATGGCTGACTACAACAAAAGTAAAGATATACTACTTACAGAGGTATTATATATATTCTACATTTCTTTACAGTTGGGAAATTTGTGTGGCCCTATTTTCCTCTTTTATGGAAATTGCCACCTTTTAAAATTCTTCTATGCAAAACCAGCCATAGAAAAGATTTTATTTCAGGTCAAATTTTTTTGTGTCCGTCATTCTCTCCACCTTTTGTGATGTGATTGGTCTCAAGAATTTGATAGGCATCGGCAACACTTGCTTTCTTATTTGAGATAACAAACCAAATTAATTTATATTCCTTGGCCAGGTAAATTTTTTCAGTCTTTGAGAGTTCATGAATCCATTTTTCTTTTTGATTAGGAATAATGAAACTCAAATTCTGAAATTCCTGTGTCTTCCATGTAATAGATGAGCCTAGACAATCAGTCCCATTATCTTAAATGGGATGGAGTTCACGTGCTTTTAGAATGATTTGGAGTTTAATGAGTCCAAGGAGGCAGAGGGGGCTGTCCATCGAAGTTGCCAGAAACGAAATTAATTTTCTGTCCTATGTCAGTCTCTCATTTAACGATTTTTGAGCTGCTCCAATCCTTCAAGGAGAATCTGTGCCATTCCAAATAGAGTGAATCCATTAAAAGATTATATGGGTAATGGAAAGAATCCCAAATACTGATGACTTCCAGTACAGAGGGTATCCTAAATGCATCATATGTAATGTCCTCTCCTTGAATTACAGTAATTGGATGTTTTCTTGTTTTCTTCTGATAATAAATTTTTGTGTGCTTATCGGATGTCCAGAAGCTTGCTGGTAAGCATCAAGAAATTTTTCTAATTATTGATTTCTCGAAGGATAATTGAGGAGAGTATCGAAGTATCATCACTATGGTGAAAGTTTGTAAATCTTTGGTGCCTGTCATCTGCCAAAAGACCCTATATTCTTCCCTTTCCTTTTTGCATTGGCAAGTAGTCTATCCAATGAGTCTCTAACTATGATAAATAGGTAGGGGTTAAGGGGGTCTGCTTGTCTAAGTCACCTAGAGGAAAAGAAGAGGTTGCACAAGTTGACATTGATGGAAACTTGTATGTTATGGTAACACAACATCATACCCAATCAATTACTTGATTATTGAACTCAAATGCTTTTAGGATTTTCAAGATCAAATTGCATCTGCATCTCTCAATTTGAGATGCCTATTTTAATGAGAACTTCAAGACTTTTCTAGGTTTTGAGAGAGTGGAGGATTTCCTAGGCACCTTTGATGATGTCTGAAATTTGCCTCCCTGGAACAAATGCATTTTAAGAATTAGTAATGAATTCCAGAAGCAAAGGTTTTATTCTTTGTGCCATGATTTTGGAAGCAATTTTATAAGACATATTGCATCATACAATCAGCCTATATTAGTCCAGCTCTTAAGCTTTGCCACTACATTTTAAGAGAACCAATGGAGTGTCATTGAGGACCAGAAGCATTTTCTTATTCTGTCTATTCTCTCTTACTTCTTCATTGAAATTCTTTGAATCCTCTTTTATAAGCTCCTAGAATTCCTGATAAAAAGGAAATAAATACAAGGCCCAGGGCCATTTATTTTTGCTGAAAGAAAATACAAAATTCTTGATTTTAGCTTTTGTTACCAGCAGCATAAGCCTACTTACTGCTGTAATCTTAGGGAACCAGCTTTTGGGTACTTCCAGCAGTTTGGCTAGTGATTTATTCATTTAACTATTAGATGATGCTTCAGTCACTAGGCTTGAGAAGTAAACAAAGTCATGATGTTGTATATCTTCATTGTTAGTTGTGTAAGCATTTAAACCCTATTTTAATCTACAGTTCTTGATTTTGTATTTCCTGTTCATAAAAAACTTATGAAAGTATTTTGTATTCATGTCTCGTTGGTCCAGTTTTTAGATCTTTGAATCCAGAATGCTCTTTCTTGTTGTCTTCTTGAGAAACTTCACTTATCAGCTGTTATTCAGTGTTCAAGAACTCCTCAGTGAGGCCTTGTTCACTGAGTTGGATGTGTATTCCACCTGGTTGCTGTTGTTTTCTAAAGGCAGATTCTTTTTACATAAAATGATTGACAGCTGTGAGATGACATGCAGGGGAGACATCTAGTGAATGTGGGCTTTAGTGAGGCACGAGACATGTAAGAGATTAAGGGGAGAAGAAAGGAGAAAATATAGATAAAAGCATTTAGTGGGCCACAAAATAGAAAGGGAATTGGAGAATAAAAGGATATGTGAGTTCTAAAAGAAATTGTTTGTCTTATGTGGACATGGAGAAGAGGAAGGAGCGAAGGGGGACAAGGGAGCTGATAGCTAAAGCTATAAGGTAAAAAAGCGATAAAGAGGATGTGAAGTGCATTAGGACGTGGGTAATTAAGGAAGTTGTGTACTCATTGACTAAGGAGAAGGTAAAGAAAAGAAAGCATCTTGTAATAAAATTTAATTTTACAAAATCATTTAGTTTTGATTTCAGTCACCTTTCTCCTTGATCACAAGCCATATGACATTGGCCAAGAATCAAAGAAGATCCCAATAAACTTGGCAAGCCATTTTTAGTCGGTTTGACTATGGCCTCACTAGAAAACATATCAGCCACCATGTTGTCACTTCTAGGACAACGTTGAATGTGAATATCCTAGAATTTGCCAAATGTGATTTGGATTTGTTCGAGAAGATTTTGCACTTCCAAGTTGGATTTCTCTTGTAGCTAGCTATTGTCTATGTTACTATAATTTTTTTGCTCGGAGACACTAAAATTTATTTATAGTCAGTTTCAATTCTCCTTATATTTATGTATAATCAATTTTGAGTTGCCTAAATCACATGAAATACATGAAAGCAAGCCAGAAACTCAACCCCATAGTTTGTAGTTATGCCCAAAGCTTTGTTGTATGATAAGAGTATATTTTCTTCATCCTCAGTAATAATTCCACCTATACCTGCATTATTAAAGTTCCCTTTGGCAGCTCCATCAAAATTTAGTTTAAAACTTGATCGTCATAGGGAGGTGAATGCCATTGAGATCTTGACTTGGCTTAAAACCATTTGATATGGTAGTGGCATGGGCGGTTCTATTTCCTCGTAAAGTTGTGGGCAACAATATTGATTCAGTCATGGCTCCCAAATGGTCAAAAGTCAAAGTCAACACAGTTGTGTAGATTTTGATTTCAATCAACCAAAGTTGAGCTTGTGAGTTTATTCGATTATTGAAGAGTTTAGTGTTCCTCTTTATCTACACATGCCAAGGAATATAAGCAGAACAACTCTTGCCAAGTGTCCTAGAATTGGAGATCGGCTTCAACTCTGCCATTTCCCAACCAACATCTCCTCCTAGGTCAAGGCTTTACAATAGAGTGAAGTTTGATTCCATTTTTCTTAAGGACCATCCCTGTACCATTGGGTCTATATGAGGCAATGGTTTAAGGATGCTATGAATGTAGACGAGGTATACTTCTTTCTTTGACCTTAATCAATTTGTCTTCAAAGAATGAGTAAAACCTAAGTACTCCAATACTTCTCACATGCTAAAGAACTAGCTACTTGCAAGAGTAATCTCATTTTGCAATTTAGGTGTGTCACTACAAATGGTGACATAGAATAGTAACAATGTTGTTATGGTGTGCATCTTGAAGTACCTTAACAATTTGTCGAGTCATGACATCTTAAAATTATAGTGGAATTTGAAGTGGAAAATTATCCCTTGTTATTTGATGTCTATAAAAGAAGAAAGGTAGATGGTACTTTTACGTGTCGAGTAAACAGAAGAAAGACATGCACTCATCTATATATATGTAATGTCCCTGTTTTAGCTGACATTGTTTGTTGAGTGAGCCTATCAATTTGACCCTCGTAGGCTGACAGTTTTGATTAGAGGGTTGTCCATGGCAGTTATCCAGAGTTTTGAGACATCACTCCATAAGTTGATTCAGGTTTGGGCCTTTGCAGAGACTTACAAAGTGATATTCAGACACTTACAATTTATAGTAAGTCAGGCAGACAGGGGTTACTATTTCTGGCAGGGCACCTGGTCCAGTTGGTCATCTCAATTTCGACCCAGTTTGACAGTTTGATAAGCAAACGGTGAATAAGGGAGCATTTAATAATAATTAAATGATTATTATTATGACTTTATATTATAAGGTCACTTTAATGAAATATTAAAGTTATTATTAATGGCAAATTATAAAGTATTTAATACTTTATAATAAAGGAGGAAAAAATTAATATTAAATGAGTTTTAATACTCATTTATAAAAAGGACGCCATTTATTAATAATTTGCCTATGTCTCTAAAAGGGCGAATTATTATATTATTAAATGCAATTAAGTTGATTTTTTGAAAAGGGTCGAACTTTTGAGGAAAAGTTATATATTTCTCTTGAAGGAAAATCGAACTCATTATTGATGATCATTTGAATTTGTCTTTTCTCTCTGAGAACATTTGGAGTTGGAGAAACAAGGGTTTATGCAATCAGGCTTTGGAGAACGTTCCCTCTTCAGAGTCAAGCTTTCTGAGGTTGTGAAAGACCAGTTGAAGTTAGCTTATCGGGTTGGCTTCATCTAGAAGTCAAAATTGTGCATCATTGGAAGAAGTTATATCAATTATTCAAGGGTTTCAAAGAATATCTACTTGCAGATTTAAAAGGCATTGAAGATACATTGAAGAATGTTTATTATTGTTGTTGTGCCTTCACATTTTGAGGTTATCGTCTTGCTGCTACAGTAACGTGAATAGTGTCGCGCTACAATACTCAAGCTACAGTTATACTTCCAACCTCTTGAGCAGATTTCTTCTCCACTTGGGGCGGCTAGGGTCTTTGATGCATGTACAGCAATTTATGGTGGGAAGAAACGAATTTCTAGACCTGGCTGTACCAAAAATCAGTCATCTTGAAGGCTGCAAATAAAAATTCCAGATTTCAAATAAAGATTGGAGGTTGCAATTTCGGGTATGTCTTGTTGAAAATCATTAATTGTAATATCTCTATTATCTAATTAAAGAGTTTGCAACCTATTGTGACCTTTTTCACACATCGCCCCATTGGAAATGGGGACCCCCCAAATTTTCGCTTTGCTTTTGGGTCGTTTTGTCGTTGTCTCTCTTTTCTACTGTCTGTCTTTCCAAGGATGTGCCCGTCTTTGAGCTTGAATTGAAATTTTGGCTAAGTTTGAGAATTAGGGTTTTGAACTCTCCAACCGATTTAAAATCAAATGAAGTAATCAAGTTGAAATCTAACCTTGGCATTGCTGTCAGTATACTTCCAACAAGTTCCCAACTCAATTTCAGTGAAATCTAGCAACTTACTATTTTTAGTAAGTGTGCAATTCAGGGTGTTTTCTCGACACTTTCGGAGTTTTAATTGTCACACTGCATTCAGAACATGTCAGGCTGCTTGTCTACAAATTTTCAGCCGAGACGGACAACTTACTATTTTTAGCAGTTCAACTTCCAAAGCAAATTTCAGGGGTTATATGAAGAATTTTTCAATGCATGTCTGAAGATTCCTTCTGGGTTTTCAGAGACCTTCGCAACGGTGTAACATGCAAAGTGAGATAACGACTTTCAAAGTTCAACCTTCCGAGACCATTTTTAGGGTTTGCATGTCAAGGTTTTCATTGCATGTCTGCATATTCCTTATGGGTTTTTCGAGAGCTTTGCAGTGATGGGACATGCAAACGGAGATAATCACTTATTCAAGAACTTACTATTTTTAGTAGATGCATCCCAGCAGCCACCCCCCAGCACTTCAGAATCACGAACTGATCGCAATGCAACAGAAACGAGAACAAACGGAGATCACTTGATATGCATTCAAGACAAATTAGGGTTTCTAGCTTCAAGACCCCAAAAGAGGGGTAAAAAGTCATAATTTTTGAAAACTGGTGTATCCCACTGCGATCAACACCTTTCGAGCTATCCGCTGGTAAAATTTGAAGGCAAACGGAGCACTTACTATTTATAGTAAGTCATTTCAGAAACTAGCTAAAAATAGTAAACTAGCAGTAGGCGCCAGTGTCAACAGGCAGGTCACCCAATGAGGAGCACGTCATTCGAATTTCAAGTCAAACGGAGTTGTGGAAGTCATAAAATTGAGCAGTTACTATAAATTGTAAACCACCTCCAGAAACATACCAAAAATAGCAGGTCAACACGAAGCGTCCGCATAAACAGGTCAAATAGGTGATGAGGACCCCATGGCGCGAATTTCAAGCCAAACAAAGTTGCAGAGGATGGAGAATCAGACACTTACTATTTTTAGCAGGCTAGTACAGAGGAATTAGGGTTTCCTAAAATCAAGGGCGAAGCACGACAGCTAGGGAGAAGCAACGTCCAGTCACGATCAATACCCTTCAGGCAATCGGCATGCAAAATTTGAAGACATTCTGAGCAATTGCTATTTTTAGTAAATTGCTAAAAATAGCAGGTGCAGGCAGATATCGGGCATCAACAGCATGAATGCATCCCGAGATTCAAAACAAAGCAAAATCCAACCTTTTGGAGCTTGAAATTAGCTTGAAGTGCAAAATTGACAAACTTTCTAAAAATAGCAAATTAGGGTAAGCTGGGGGCATCATGAACAATTCACTTTAAATAAGACAAAAGCTGGAAAATTCATCCAGGTCTGATAAAATGAAGGCTTGACACCCTCGAATCTGCTCCAGAAGCTTGAAGATGGCAAGAAAATTCACTAAGTCTAGCAAATTTGAAGCTCCAGCATCAAAATGTGCCCAAGGAGAAGAAGAGGTGATTGAAATTTTTCAAAGTCCTTGAAAATGGAAGGAGACCCCTCCAAATGCGCCTAGAAGGATGAAGATGCTAACAATATTCTAAGTGAAGTTTCATCCTCCTGCCTAGCTAAAATGCGCCCAAGGAAAAGCTGGTGAAAGTTAAAAAAATTTCTAAGTATGAGGAATATCCTTCAGCCTAGGCCAAATGTGCCCTCCTCACAAAGCAAGGTATGTGAAAAAGTTTCTAAGTACAAAGTTTCGTCCACCTTCTATGGCAAAATGTGCCCATGCAACAAGAAGGTCAAAGAATTCAAAAGAAGTCAAAATTTTCATCCTTCATACATGGCAAAATGCGCCCAAGTTCACAAGGAGGAGTCAACAAGTCAAGGGCGTTGGGAGTTTCATCCTCCATACATAGCAAAATGCGCCCAAATGAGGGCATGTAAGGACAAAAATGAAGAAGCCCAAGGGTCACAAATAGGCATTGAAAAAGGTTTATTCCCCTCTCCCTCTCAAATGCGCCCATGCTTGGAGGAGTCTAAGAAGTCAAAGCTAGGCGTTGAAAATGTTTATCCTCGTCATGCCTTCATTTGCGCCCTCTTCAAGTAGATGATTTGAAAAATTTTCTAAGTATGAAACTCGTCCTCCTCTACATGCAATATGTGCCCATCCTTCATGCGGTATGATATGCGCCCAAGTTGAAGTAAGTAGAAGGTGAATAAAGAGTGTGAGGGTAAAATCTAAAGATAAATGTTGCCTAGGCGTTGAGAATGTTCTCCATGATATAGGAAGTGCGCCTAAGATTTAAATGGAGGATATTGCAAGGTGGTGAAATAAAATAACTAAGGCGTTGGAAATTGTCAAGTGATGAATAAAATATAGAGGGCGTCGAAATTAAAATCCTCCATGATATGTGCTTTCGAGAAATTTTCTAAATGAGTTGAAATAATAATAAAAATTCCCACGGGCATAATGATAAAAAACTTTCTAAGGCGAAAAAAATTCAAAGTGAGTAAAAAAATTTCTAAGGCACAAAGAGTTTCTTCCTTGGGAAAATCACGCCTAGACTTGGAAGTGTGAAATTTTTCAGAAGCACGAATGAAGTTGCCAGTGAAAAGTCAATGAGTGCCTGCTTCGCGAGGTGGATAAAATATTTTCAAGTCAGAGAAACAAGAAATGTTCACAGATGTGAAGAACGGGATTAAATTTGTTAAAAGTTATTTTTCCAAGATTCAAAATTCAAGAAAATTAAATGAACCCGTTCGTTGTACACCCATGAGTTCGATGCGTTCTGAAGAAATTTTTCTTATGGGTATTGAAGATCTTCAACAAGGAATGGATTTCAAAGTCTTCCACAATTCGCCGAAGCCTTCAGGATGGAGAATTTGATTGGCGCTTGAACAATGAATTTTCCTAAGGGAAAATTTAAAAAATTTCTAAGGCAAGGGATAAAATGTGTTAAAAATGCCTTGGCGGATGAATTTGAAAATGATCGCCTAGATAATTTTTGATCAAATTCCTGATGAAAGCATTTTTCTCGAGTCTGAGTTGGATGAAATATCAGAGTGAAGTGCGCCCAGGCAAAATGCAAGATGGGTTGGAAATTTGGTAAGGCATGAAAAATTTGAGGATGAAGTTGGTTGGAGAAAACGATGAACCCTTGGAAGTTAAAACATGAAAATCCTGGTAAGCAAGTTAAGTTTATATGATGAAGTGTTCTAATACTCTTCTCCTTGCTTGTTTTGCAGGAGGAACGTCGAGACCAAGCGGTGATGACTTAAAGTGATGAAGGAAGAAAAGTTGCAAGAAAATGGCTAAGTGTTCAGGCTTAGTAACAATGAAGAAATGTTTTCAAAACTCAAGATGGAGAAAATAATGGAAGCTCGAGCAAAGTTGAAGAACAACGTCAAGAAGAAGATCAAGAGTAGTGTGAACACATTTCAAAGCTGGAATCTTCTAGAAGGATGATGGACATTAATGGTTCATTTATTACCCCACTCTTCTTGGTGGCGGTTTTTAGGGCGAATCTTGTTTAGGGCTGAGGTGGCACAATCTAGGCCATCCAATCGATTGTAATTTGAGCCGTCCGTTGGACTTGGCCATCTATAAAAGGGGGAGTCCCCCTCATTTGTACCTCATTAGAAATTAGAAGTAGAAGTTAGACAATAGAGATTAGAATAGAGAGACAACTAGGTGATAGCTTAGAAGTAGCTTAGTATAGATTGATAGTGTAGTTGAAGAAGAAGGAAAGTTTTCCTTTGAAAACTTTTGCAAGAAATTGTTGTGTAAAACTTTCATAATAAAAGATCTTTTCATTGATGGTGAAATTCGTCTTTGTTATGGATAGCTAGCGAGGTTTCTTCATCCCTTCTACTTCAAATAGCGTAGAGTAGTGTAATTTCATTTTCATGCAAGTAGTTGTTAGCTATGGAATGTGGTGTTTGATCTAAGCAACTTCGTCTATCCATACCACTAGTGTATTTGCTGATGGTGAATGCACCTTGTGTGGTCAACTGGAATATCATGTACTTAACTTCGATCATGATTTGTATGTCTATATGCGTCGTTGTGATGGTATTTTCATGCTAAGTTGTGATCTGAACACCTTGAACTACTCTGAAGATTGCACCGACTCCGTGGAAGCTGTTCGAGGCGAGGCAAAGCGAAGTTTGGTTGAAGTTTGCTGAAGTTGAGCTCCATATCTCACACTTAGAATAGATTTAGACTCTCTAAACCCTGCAACCACTTAAATTCAGTACTTTCTGGTTAGAATAGGAAACCCGCGATTCATAGACAAATCTTTCGAGCATTTGAATCCCTTTCTCCGTTGCCGAACAATTCCGTAAGTCCCCTTGAAATACCAGCAAATCACATTGAGCCAACTGAGACTATTCGCATTGAAGGAACCTTGGAGTTGAACGCACGAACTTTCTTGCAATCTTAGTGTGCGGAATACTTTGATCAAGAGAGGATAGGGTAGCCGTTGGCGACTTTATTCTGCGTTGGTGCGGTCACGAAAAACACATCAATACAACCCTCATTCAGCGTATATTGTTCTTAGTTTGCAATTCCTTGCATTTCATCTTGCCTGGCAATATTTATAAAGAATTCCAAATAAATCATTTATTGCTCAAAAACACATAGAAATTGCAAACTTCAAAACAAAACAAATTTGCACCATTTCTTTATCTATTTGCAAGGGTTAGAGACACCAGGTCTCTTACAATATGGAAGCAAATTCACATCACCCCCCTAAACACAAAGTCATTTTTTTTTTCGTAACTCTTGCTACATGAGAGCTTAGCGTAGCAAAGGATGGCCACATTGAAGAAAGACACTTTAACAAAGGACGAATGGTTATAATTTAAAAACAAAAAAAATCAACTAAGCCTGCCAATGTAGTAGTTAATGTACCCATCTTCATGTATGATATAGAGAAGGCGAACAAGGGAATAAGGATTTCCTAACTTACATCATGTGGGCAACTAATAAAAGTCCCTAGATCCTTAACAAGAAAGGAATCCATGTGAATTTCCTACTTACCAAACTTGTGAAAACCATACTTAAATCGACAAAGACCCAAGGGAGCCTAAGGTGGATAATGTTGTTCAATCAATTCTTTGCTCACATGAAACACACTATATTGAAGAATAAGGTAGATCCCAAAAAGTAGAATTAAGGAGCATTGTGAGGGTGCGCTTTGCAATCGGATTGAAAATCTGCCCTTATTGAAGATCCACTTGCAACAAAACATCACTCCTGCATTTGAAATAGCAAGGGTACTATTTCTAAGAAAAGAACACTAAGAACAATATAAAGCTATGAATAGAAATAGCAATGAGTCGCCCAAGATCAGCAAATCCAATGGTGAAATACCCAGAACCAAAATCAGACTGAATATAAAGCTATGAATGGAAATCACCTTCAGCTGTAGATGAACGAGCAAACCAAAATTGACAAAAAACTCCAAAATTCTTCAACAAATGGGCTCAATCTGCTAGTCTGATATTGAGAAGCAGCAATGTAGCCAACTAGGTGTTATCTTGCAAACACGAAATTGGACGAAAGGCTAAGAGGTAGACATCCTCGATGCAAAATATCAATTGTCATTCTGACAGCATAACTTTAGAATAATTTTCATGGATCCTAAAAGCTAGAGCAAAGCTTCCATTTTATAAAAGATTAGAAGACTCATCAAATTCCCAGAAGGTACGCCAATAGTCACCAATGACCTTTCAAATTTCCAAAAAACCTTCTAACTTCTCAAAATGGCGTCCACTTTATCAAGGCACAAATAAACTTTATTTTTTTAAAAGAATATCAAGAAAAGGCGTCCACTTTTCCCAAGGCATTAAAAGACTTAAAATATTAAATTTATCCTTCATGATGACGTCCCCCTTCATGACCACCTTTTAAGAACAACTTAAAGTTATTTTCCCTAGGCCAAGGGGTCAACTGCAAATTATAACATTAATGCTTTTAATCACCAAAATAAAACCTTTAGAAGCCAGACTTGAATTGCATTAAATGCTCCAACTGAAAATGAAGACCTTGAAGACTGATAACTGCATACTGCCACAAATAGAATTTACTATAAATAGTAAACTCCCTGAAAAGCCATAGAACCTCAGAAATGGAAACCCTAATTTTACCTCAAACGAGCCTATAGGCTTCCGAAATAGGCTGATGAGTGACAGAACAAATCACTGATGAGAAGGGGACATTACAGTGTAACTATGATAATACTACTACATCCTTGCAATATGTCATGCATGCACAAGGCTGATTCCTTGTAAGTATTACATGAATAAATCATTTTAATAAAGAGTTAGTGATATGGCACTACAATCAATTGTAAGTGGAACCAATAAAATGTTAGGAAAAACAAAATCAATGGGAGACACAAAAAAAGTGTTTGCTCCAAGAACCAAACACCTAATTTTTTTTTATTTATTTTTTTTTAGACTGCAGGAATTGGGTAGCACAACCCCCTATAAACTCCAGTGCGCCTGGTAAACTTTTTAACGTGACCGGCGGCGCTGGCGCGACACGCCCTCTGGTACCATAGGGGTGGGGGAGACTAGACCTCGTGACCAACCTCCTGCAACAGGAAAGATTTAGCCAACCAAGCTAGGGCCCCAACCCAACCAAACACCTAATTTCAATACAAAAAGAGTTTCAATTAAATTCCAGATAATATAAAAGAGTTCCAATTAATTTCAAAATACAATCAATATATCAAAGTAATAAGCTGGTTTGAAAACAATTGCCTGATTCTAGCAACTGTCTCCCCTCATATCTAACTGGGCTGACCACATCTACAGGCCACATGTTCCTGAAACACAGAAGAGGCAGCCTTGGTCCTCTAATGATGTGACTCATAAAACCCATCCCTAAAGTGGCTCCTAACCAAACCTGATTGACCAATTTTGAACCAACAAGGGACCAAAATTTGGAAGGGTGTTTTATGCATTAAAACTTCACATGGTGGCCTTCATGGACCTGGATAGTCAACATTTTAATTATTTTAGCTTGTTGATGGTTAGGGATTTGTGCAGTTCCCTCGATTTAATAATGAAAGTAGAAAGGTTTGAATTTTTCTCTAGCATTTTCTTATTTCAGAAAAATGTACAGTTGATTTCTTTGTACTTTTGATCCAGGACTATGCATGGTAATGTAAAATTATAAGCATCTTGCTATTTCCCACAATCCCACAATGCCTTTGGATTAGGGCTTGGGCCATGTAAATATTTTTCCAATTAAATTCAATCCTTTACTTTTATCAAAAAAGTGAAAGGCCACTGGAATGTTATTGTTCAGTTTATGAAACTGTATCTGACCTTCATTTTGATTAAATAATAAAGGCCTTTTGGTTTGATAGATACTTAATAGAAATACATGTGTCCATCATTATTGATCTAAAGGTATAATCAATATGCTTGGTTACCATCAAAGGTAGGCATCATTAGACCTCTGTATCTAAGTGAAATCAACAAATACACAACCAAGCTAAGTTACAAGGAAATGAGTACAGGTGCAGTTCATTTTGGAAACGTCCATACACAAAATAAGAAAACATAAAGAAAATAGATTTCAAGGAAGACATGTTTCATTAGGTAGAGAGGGGCAAGGGAACATGAGGTTAGAAGGTTGAGTTAGTTTAGGTTTGAATAAATTCTTTTTTATTCCTTTTTCAGTTTCAGGAGGCTGCCATGGTATTGGCCAAAAAACACCTAAGCGCCCAGCAGTTCTGAAGAACCCAGGATGTTTACAAGGAGAATTATGACCTGGATAAGAATAAGGGTTGAAACAGTCAGGGTGCAAGTAGGAGAGAGGCAGGGATTCAAAGAACGCAAGTAATACGAGCTAGTTTTCTGAACCTCAAGCAATTAATCAATAAATCAATGATTCTTATAATTTGGGTAATTCGTTCCCAACAATATAATCTATTTCTGAATGAATCAAGATGTTATGAAAATCATGCTAGCTTTCCAAAAACAAAAAATCCACAATTTACAGACTACAACATTATACCATAATTGCTCCTCATACCTAGCAAATCAATCCATGTGTATAATGAAACAAATCACTATTTTGAGTATGCTATTATTTCTATCCAAACAAAACAAATCAAGGTTAGATCTTCACAAAACATACCGCATAAGCATATAACGAACCATCATTATTAAATGTGCTACATGGAATTGGTTGATTGCTCCTTAACATTGCCTGCAAAGAATAGTACATGTTAATTGGCATACATGAAATACAATGTCATTTGGATGGATATTATAATGGTCTAAACCAATATTCTCAACATAAAATTTTCAAATGTTTGACAAATATTTTAAAAGCACTGATACAAAATATTAATATAATCTTCTTGAATGAGGTTCACCAACTGATATTATCAACTGAAATAAATTTAAAGGGAAAATTCTTCCCTTGAACAATCATAAGCCACAGTTACCAAGAAACACGGATGGGAGTTCCTATGTGAGATGGGGACTGGGACACTATATTTCCAAAGCATAGGACAAGGACTTTCAGAAAATTAAGAATTTACAAGATTTATAATGGAAAATTCAATTTTCAATGGAAATAATTTAGAAAAATATAACAAAAAAATGCACAATACATATTGATGTTGAAGAAAACAAGTTGATCCATGACACGCCAAAAAAAATACCCAAATCAGAAACTTATAGCCTTCTTAAGGCTCCTTGAGAAGTAACTTTGTTGTATAGCATTATATATCATATACATGGAAATGTCCAAAACAGTTACAACTCCCATGCATAATTCTACCTAAGAACCTACTTTACCCATATTGTCAATTACAGTTGAATAATAATGAAAACCTTTTTGCAAAATCTGGTGACTAGAGAGAATTTATTCTTCATGTACTTTCTGTAGTTACAAAAAAATTCAAATCCAAATCATGCAACACTATAATTTATTAGCACACGCTACTAACATGGAGTGCCCTTATTTCCCATTTCAATGAACTAGTGTTTCCGTACATAGATATCTTAAACCCTTTGAATTGTATTCCCTTCTTACTAGTACCACATTGGCTTTTGATAAGAAAAAATTCTAGCAAGTACATGGATACAACTACATGAATGGATCAAATAGATAGATAGATAGAGACTGAACTGAGTGAGATTGTTTGACACAGTCCCAATCCAACTGAACCGGGTGGGATTGTATGACAGTCTTAGTCCTAGTCCTGTAAAGTTGAGCACATATAGTCCTAGGCATAAGATAAGAGCCTAGCTGAAGATTTTTGGTCTACGTAATCATGCCTAGAACCTAGCCTTTTGACTATCAAAGGAGGTGGAGTGTTTTGCATTCCCCTCTATAACAGGCTGGCCAAATTCACAGGATTCCTTCTCTTCTTCAATATTTATTCACATAGGTAGCGAGAAGAAATAGATGCTAGAGCCAAGAAGAATGGCGGATATTCTAGTGGCTTTAATCTCATATTTGGCTACCTAAGGGAAGCAAAACTAGAATCAAGTATGCCAACTCTAGATAAGACTTTGGGCCATCCAAAAGATCATGGAAGACTTGCCCTATCTCAAATATGGGCAGCCACAGCAAAATATAAGCATGGGAATATGGAAATGGGAGACATAACCTAGTTGGTGCTTATAGCTAAGGGTAGTTGACCCAACCTTAAGTAAATAGGTGGATCCAAGTGGATCCATTAGTTAGGCATATTTCTGTCAATGAGTTGTTTCTTTGTAATAGGTAATATTTCAGCAAGCTGCTTCAGTGACAAGGGGGTGCCTCCCCTAAAATCTATAGAGCTAACGTATTGGTTGCCTTACAATCTATAGGGCATAATAAGCTTCAATAACAAGGAAACAAGATCCTACTAGTAAGCATTGTTAGCCGGAGCCTCGTTTACAAAGAGGGAATCAAGTGCCTTAATCTCTAAAAACCAATCAAGAGTGGCCCAATTTACTATCACTCACTCCTTTTGTTAGCACATGCATAAGTTGTCGGTTCTGGTACGGGACCGGGCACGGGTACGAGATACGGGTGAGCCGGTATGGTGATTTTTTTCCCTTGTGTACGGTACATTTGGGTACGGCTGTATATATATATATATTAAAAACATACAGAACTATAAATACATTTGATAGTATGAACTATGATACTTCATCAATCATCAATCATCATTAAATCTAAAATCATTGATCAATGATAGTGATAAACTATAAAGATAAATGCCAATTGATAGTTCAAAATTCCAATACATATGTCATACTCATATATCATATATGTCTCTAGTCATGATTCAAATGAAGATCATTACAATTATTCATCAATCATCAAGAGGATCTAGATCAAATTCATCGATTGGTTAACATATCAAACTTCTTAGCAACCCAAACTATCTGCAATCTGATTAATCAGCAGAATAACTGAATTTGTTTGCCCCTCTACAAGTTGACATTCAGAAGTTAGAATATAAAAGTGTCTGGGAGTGCCCAAGGAGCGTCTAGGCACCCTCGGGTTCCCTGTGGGTCCACTGGGTGTAATGTCCTTAGCAAATTCTGATCTATTTTCCCAATTTTCAGGCCTTCGACATTTCGTCAAACAATTGGCATGTAAAGTCTGAACCTGCTGTTTTGGATTTCAGTTTGCTGTGTTTTTGTTTTTGATGTTTGCCAATGATGCAAATTGCTTGAAAATGAATGTTAAACAACTACTAAGAGGATAGGAATGAAATGCAAGATGCTTTTGTATTTTTTAAATAAATATAAATGACTTCTACTTATGAAAATGTGCACCTACAGCAATAAGACATTTTGTCATACAATTTGCAGCCAAACTCCTTATAACTCCAATATGATATTGCAATAGAATGAAAGTGATACAACTGATTATGAAATGCAATCAGACCTAGAGCATATGCGTCTACTTTCTTCTTTCCATTAAAAACTTGTTTGACACTATAATGCCATACTGCTGTGTAAAGATCAGCATTACAAATGCAATTTGCTAACTCTATAATGACTGTAACTACATTGCCAAGGAGCCGATCAAGTCAACAAATGCTCCCTATATGAAATTATGTCTCTAAATGCAATACAATAATGAAATGTGGAACATGTTATTAAACTGCTGCCAACACAAAATAATTCGATTCTCTTTGCACAGGCTGTCTTTGGCTTCCAAAATGCAATGCCTTGTCTTCGAGGTGTCCAACGATGCTTAATGAATTTTTCCAGATTTTATATGCCTTCCTTCTACAAAATCGCCCCTTCTCCAAGTGCGCCCAGCATAAACCACAATACTGATTTTATTGACCAGCAAGTGGCCAAATTGAATTCTCCACCAAATTGCTTCCTCCAAGCAAAGACGTCCTTCTAATGAGCTGAGAATACACCAACAAAATCTGCCAATCTTCCAGTAAATCTATTTCTCCTCTATTGTCAAAATTTGGCCAATGGCCACTAAATTTTGACACAATGTGAAAGACTGAATTATCTCTCACTCCCTTCCAACTAGGGTTGATATTGCACAACCGAAACCGGTACCTTAGAGTCTTCAAACCCTCAAGCAAATTGCTAAGCATTCAAGCTCACCAATGTAGTAAAATGTCAACAACCAAGATGCCCAAATGCAAAGACAAAAACTCCTTATAAAGAATTCTCGCCAAGTCTCCAAGAAGCTTCTAGTATAAAATATTATTTTATTCACTTAAGTGACTTTATAATTTATTATTTTGTTTAGTCCCTTGACATTAAATTAATTAAATATAAAGTCACCTTATGATATTATAATTTTGAGATAACTTTATAAATAATTAATCTAATATTTTATTCCCTTATATCTCCATTTTAGCCCCAAGAATAAATAAAGGCTAAAATAAACAATCTCCTGGTGGTGACTAGAAAGGGGACATTACAATCCTTGCTTCCCAAAATTGCTTGCCCTCAAGCAATTGCAAGCTAGGATGCTCCAAAATCTGTTCACCTTCCCATGTGGCATCTTCTACTAGAAAATCTTTCCATCTCACCAAGAATTCCTTCACCACCCTATTCCTCAACTTCTTTTCACGAGTATCAATGATCTCCTCAAGAATGAGGATCAAATGGCCCTCCTCATCCAATGGTGGAAGCTCTGCTGAAGAAGTGACCCACTGACCAAGTGCCTTCTTGAGGCACAAAACATGAAAAACATTATGGATCTTGCTGCTTTTAGGCAGCTCCAACTCATAGGCAACCTCTCCAACACGCCTGACAATCCTATATGGCCCATAGAATTGAGGCTTGAGCTTTTCTGCACCACTTTTCTTCAGTGAAGACTTTCTATAAAGCTGCAAATAAAGGTAGACCAAATCCCCCACCTCAAAGCTACGCTCAACCCTGTCTATCAGCATAGGTCTTCTGCTAATTTTGTGTTGTCTGCAAGTTGTTCTTAAGCGCCCTCAAGGTGTCCTGACTTTCCTATATCCAATCCTTGGCCTTAGGAGCTCTACTCTCTCCAAAAGCCAAATCCATAAATGATGGTGCATCGTAACCATATAAAGCTCAGAAAGGTGACATCCCAATAGACATGTGGTAAGTGGTATTATAACAGTACTCCCCCAAGTGCAACCGCTTAACCCATGCACTCTGCTGCCCTGAGATGTCGTTGCGCAAGTAACCCTCCAACCATTTATTCACAATCTCAGTCTGGCCATCTGTCTGTGGATGGTAACTTGTGCTAGGTGTCAATTATGTGCCTGCCAACCTGAATAGCTCCTGCCAAAATGCACTCAAAAATCTACTATCCCGGTCACTGACAATGAATCTCAGTAAACCATGCAACTTGAATATCTCTCTAACGAACCTATGGAGCCCTGTACTTTGTCGGTATAGCGAAGAAATGAGCATACTTCGTCAACCAATCCACCACCACATACATGCAATCTCTCCCATGCACCTTGGGTAGACTCGTGATGAAGTCCATGGATATACTCTCCCACTTCCCCTTAGGAATGGGGAAAGGCTGCAATAATCTTGCTGGTTGCGAAAAGCTCAGACTTGTTCTGCTAACAAGTCCCACACTCCCTAACATGTCTCAAGACATCCTCCTTGAGGCCCTTCCATGAGAACCTCTCTCTCACCTACCTGTATGTCTTGAAGTAGCCCTGATGGCCCGCTAAAGGAGTGTCATGTGAGGCCTGCAGTATCTTCTCCTTCAATTTGGATTCCGGCACCAAGTATATCCTGTCCTTATAGAAGATCACATCATCAACTACTCGATACCTGTCATCCTAAACCAATCCATGCATCACCTCACAAGCAAACTTATTCTTGGAGTACACCAACAAGAGGGATTTCCAATCTACAAAAATCTCTGAAAGTGAGCAAGCTAAAGGCCTCCAAGAAAGGGCATCTGCAACAATGGTCTTCTTCCCCTTCACATATTCTATATCAAAGTCATATGCATGTATCCTGCTAACCCACTTTTGTTGCCTCTCATTCAAATCTCTCTACTCCAAGAAGTATCTAAGACTGTTGTGGTCAGTCCTCACCACAAATTTCGCTCCAACTAGATATTACCTAAATTTCACTAAAGCATGCATAATGGCGAGCATCTCCTTATCATAGATGGAGTATAACCTCCCTGGACCTCTCAACTTATGGCTCTCAAAAGCTATGGGGTGTCAGTTCTGCATCAACACTACTCCAATACCCTCACCCGAGGCATCACACTCAAGGTGTTACATCCCTCTGACTTAAACATGTTTATGACAATGGAATTATGGTCATTATGTTAGTTGCAAGTAACTGTTTTTCATGAGAATGTGAAATTGTGGAAAGAATAATTGTCTATATGTCGTGATTTCAAATGTGAATGATTTTCTTATATATGTGAGTGGGTTACCCTATTCATGTGAAAATGAATGTGATCATGAGATTATATTTAAATATATATAGATATATATATATATATATAAACATTCAGAACAATCTAACCATAATCCTTGTTAGTGGATGCAGGATTGCCAACACCACGAGAGAAAGGGAACTATCATCAAGGAGAGGACGTGGTTAACAATGGATCAATTTAATCATCATACCTTGAGTCAGTGTAAGACCATTCAATCAAAGTCATAACTTGGCCATAATTAATTTAATTTAATTATTGTTAAACAAATCAAATTAAATTATATATTAGCACTCTCCTATGGAGATGAACGAATCAATTCTTGGAATATATCCAAGGAGAATTACTATGGTTATAAAAAGGAAAATATTAAATAAACAATAGTAAAAATAATTCCAAAGCCATCAATCTTAATATTAAATAAAATTATAAAAGTATAGCTTATTATAAAATAAAAGTATGGCTTAAAATCAGAAATTAATTATTTGAAGAGGGAAGTCGTCAATTTTAGAAAACATAAGTTTTCTCATCATTTTCCCTTGGTGCCTCTGCATGAAGCGGCCAAGATGGAAGTCTAGCAGACGCAGGGGTTCATGCAATCTTGGAATAGAGGTTTCATTGAGCATTCGCATTTAGTCGGAGGACTTCCTTTTTCATTCACTTCTTCTACTCTTCGTTACTACTCTGTTTTGGACTTGTCATTTTCTGAAAACTCCATCAGCTTACTTTGTGAACCATAGTCGTTCATTTCTGAGAAGAATATTGTTAGGACCCAGCTACATATTCGCTATTCACATACTTTATCGAGCATTTTTCTATTGTTCTCTCTCTCATTTCCTTGGGCTCAATTCCTCTGCAATCACAATTAGCTTCCAAGGAAAATCCTACTCACTCTTCCCTGAGACATTTATACATACGGTTTTCAATTCTGCTGCGCACATACCTAGTCGGTTTTTCCTTTGATCGTTCTCTATGTTTCTTCTTTTGAAGACGCAACTTGGTTTTGGCTTCGCAATGTTTTCATTCATATCCGTCGGGTTATCCATGGTTCTTCTTTGAGTCATTCTTCCTTGAAGATGAGCTTAGGTAGCGACATCAAGGTTAATGTGATTCATATTCAGTTTGCTCTCTGTTTTCTTGGACAAATCGATTGGGGTCCATTCACTGAAATCGATATCCTCGCATCTACTAGACCTGTGCTCTCTCCATTTTCCGACTCTTCTCCATTGCTGTCGACGCCTTCTTGATTGACTTTCCTAATTCTCTTCGGTGGAAGCTAAGCAAGGTTAGGTTTGACAAAAAGTTCGCATCTTCAATCTACGGAAGGGAAAAAGAGCCTCGAATCTTTCGAATTCCTTTTAGATCTTCAACTTTAGGCAAGTAAAGTGTTTAATACATCAATGTTTATGCATCGATGAAACCATTTTGTTGAGCACCTTATGATTAGAAAAGTAAATGCATTTATCTTCTCGTCTTTCTGAAAGATAAAGAAATCGGGTCTTATAATGCCTTCAGGGGATGGCCTGCTAAAAGATCTTTCCATATGAGAACCTAAACTTTTTATTTTCAGGCAATTGAAATATCACTATTAATAATACACTACTATTTCAGGATACAAAGTGAACTTTTGAAAATTACCTGATAAACTTATACCACGTGATTTGGTCAAAAACATATCCTTATTCACTCTCTAATCAAAAGTTGGTCCTGAGCTAATCCTTTGCTCACCCGAGTGCTTTAGGGGATGAATAAAAGTTAAAGTCTTATAATTCCTCAATGCCTATTTTGTCTCTTTATATATGTATAAAATTTTAAAGTTAGGATTTAACCTTAAACTAAGAGTAAATGACAAACAAACCTATTATTGTAATTTAAACTTGGGACCAAAATATGAAGTTGAATGGTAAGATCTAGAAGACCACTTAATTGAATATGTCGATCAGTACATAAGTGCTCAATGAAAACAACCTTTGTTTAGAGAAGGCAGTTAGTCTTAAAAGAAAGTGATAAATGTTGAGTTGAGACTCTATCTCTCCCTCTCTTTATGAATAGATGCTTAATGGTATCAGCTTAACCTTAACTAAGAGAAAAGATTCTGAATCAAGTATGGTAATGTGAGCAACTTCTCATCTGTGTTCAACTCATGACTTACCTTTGCTAAGGGACTAAGGGTATCTCCTTCCCAGCAGATATCAATTGTTCAGCTATCCTTGATTGTAAAAGTAGATTGCTTCCAAAGAGGTGAAAAGATAAAGAGTCCAATCTCTCTTAAAGGGTTTAAGAAAACAGCTTAATCTTAAATAAAAATTGCTCCTAATCAGTTAATTGTGATATTAAATCCTATGGTTAAGATATAACCTCGAACTAAGAAGAAATGATAATCAAACTTGCTAATGTAAAATTAGACCTTGATCTAAGTATTATCATGTCGAGCAAGGGTGAGAGTGCTAACAGCACAGTAGTGCCAAAGATATCGGCACAGGAGTGCCAGTAACATCGGCACAAGAGTGCCAATAATGTTAAAAATCCTTGGTCAAGGAATGATGCCAGTTAGGCAATGGTCAGCTATCATGAACCAAATATACTTCTGGTTAGAATGATCCTTCTAGTTAGGAGGTACCTACAGAGGAGGGATCAACCAGCGGTATAGGTCCATGACACCAGGCTCAGAAGGGCGTGATGATAATTTGATCCTTGTTGATTACCCTTGTGAAGGGTCAAGTTCTTCAGTTGAAGAAACTCGGGGGATCCGTAGGTCTTGGTTGGGCAGAAAATCCCTTGATGATGTTTCCCTTTCTCTCAATGATAAAGTTGTTCAAGCAGATCAGCATGATGGTGATGTCAAATTGTAATTCCAGGTACATTCATTTTGTCAATTAAGGTTTACTTTCAATTAAGCAATGAATGTTATTCTTTTATGTTAAATGTTCGTTGAAAGAATCTGCAATTGTATAGTTAGATAGTTTAATGCTTCTTTCAGCTGAGATGGAAAATTTTGGAAATTAGTTACTAAATATTAAATTACTATTTTGTTTAAAAGGAAACCCTAGTTTGATAGTTATTTAGTTATTGATCTTTTGTGAAATGGTTGCTGAAAACTATTAGTTGTTTCAATTTAGCTGAAACTGAAAACCTAGAAGTTAATTGGAAATTTAAATTGAAACAGTCGAAATCGTTTTGGAAACCCTAGAATGAAAACAAGTTAGTTGTTCTTCGGCTGAAATCAGTAGTTGGTTTACTTTTTTTTAAAACTGTAGATCAAGTAGAGTGTTACACAAGGAAAAACGGCTGTGTGAAATCTAGAAGCTCCAAAACTGGACAACTACTCATCACCTCCTTGAGCTTATCAAAAGCTCGATGTGCCTCCTTTGACCAACTGAATGCTCCTCTCCTGGTCAAATCTGTCAAGGTGCGCCCAACTGTGAAAATCCCCTCACAAACCGCCTGTAGTAATTGCACAATCCAAACAAACCCCTTAACTCTGTGAGTGTCCTAGGCGGTGCCAATCAAGTATCGCCTGTATCTTCTCCTAATGGACCTGTACCTTGTCTGCCCTGATCACATGTCCCAAATACAATATCTCTCTAAGACCAAATTCACATTTCGAGGCCTTAGCGTATAATGACTACTCTCCCATGATGGTCAAAATCTCATCCAACTGACTCAAATGATCCTCCCAAATTTTACTGCAAATGAGCAAATCACCAAAGAATACTAGGAGAAACTTACGCAACTGCTTATTAAAAATATGATTCATACAAGACTGGAATGTGGTAGGTGTGTTAGTCAATCCAAACGGCATTACCAAAACTCATAATGCCCATAGTGACATCTGAATGCAGTCTTATGGATATCCTGCTCTTGAACCCTAATCTAGTGGTACCCTGAACGAAGATCTATCTTGGAGAAATAGACTATGTAATGTCCCCTATCTGTCCCAAACACTTAAACCCGAATCTTGCATTCAAAGTTTTTTCTCAAAGAGACATTAGAACATTAGCGATCAATAAATTTCAGTAATGAAAACCTTTAAAACCCGAGATGATATAAATATTTCATTCTTGTTAAAGGAGTATTTATTTCCTCCTGGTCATTAACTATGAATAATTCCTTTATAATATATTTCATAAGTACATTAGATGCTAAACATCCCTTGAGATCCCAGAGGTGGATTCTATTATATCACAGTGAATAAACAGAGTCATTATTTATAAGACTCAATAATTACTACAAGCATCATTATTGGATAATAGCAAATAATATTATATATATATAAATTGCCAACTATCACTAAATTCTTAATTCATTTACCAAGCATTTATTTAATTGCCTTTGACTGACTTTCATTAACATGTATAATATTACCATTTCGAAATAATACTGTTAGTAATTCATATGCATAAATATAAGCTACTATTTTGATTCACATCTTGATTTCGTAATGTATTAACTGATTAATATTTTATTCCAAAAAATACTTACTAAGATTTCATTATGAATTGAACTGATTATTATTTTATTTCATAAAATACTTATTAAGCCCTTATCTACAGCCTTAATATATTCACTACACTAATCAATCGTATTCAGAAATACTTACCTTGTTTGCTGTTTGTCTGCCCGTATTCCTTTTCCAAGATATCACAGGTCTTACTTACTGCCCTGTGTCAGATTAAAGAAGATGTGGCTGGCAGTATATATACTTTATCCTCCCATTGATAGATAGAAGACTTCTGGTGCCAGCGATTGAATATGTTCTTCCAGCCGCTGATGACCTTTTGGTTTCTCTCCCATACGATTGAAGATTTTGTTCTCTTCTATTCCCGTATGTTCTTCTGCGTGCAGATTTATTTCTCCATCATTGATTATCCTCTCTTCTCTCCACTGCGATTCTTATTCTCCTTATATCTATATATATGATATCACTTTATTTTGGAAGTCATAACCTTCCAATACCACCGCTGACTTTTATGATTTAGTTTTATTTTAAATATATTCCTTTCTTTAATCACCCCTCTTCATTAGGTAATGCTGCCTTTTATTTCTGAGTTTTGGTCTTGTTAAAATATATATTATTATTTTATACATTATCTTTATATTATTTTGATATGATATTTTGTAAATATTTATATTGTTATATATTTGATAATTTTTATTATTATTTCTTCTTATAATTTCAATGTGAACTTGTATATTATATTTGGTGTATTGTATGGTATTGATAATTGTCAGATTTATTATTAATATTATATTTATAATTATAATATTATCAAATTATATTTAAATTGTAATTACTCGTGTTTGGATTTTGATAATTATTTGTATGTTATTATTTGTCTTTAGATGCTTTATAGCTTAGTGTTACAAGCTTCGTGGGACATGACAGACTACACCGTGTAACTCATCCAAGAGCTCATCAACCCTAGGTATAGGGTATTTGTCTTTGATGGTTTTCTTATTGAGAGCTCTATAATCAATACACATTTGCTTTGTCCCATCCTTCTTCTTCACCAACACCACTAAAGAAGCAAAGGGACTAGAACTCAGTCTGATATGTCCCATTTGTAGCAGTTCCTTGATTGCTTTTTCAATTTCATCCTTAAACTTCTTAGGATGATGATAGGGGGTAGTGATGACTGGCTTCGCCCCCTCCTCCAACTCAATAGTGTGCTCGAAACCTCTGTCAAGTGGCCTCCCTGGAGGAATTTCTCTAAATACCTTGTCATGCTTCCCCAACAACTCTTAAATATCAACGTGATATGGTTTCTCTATATCTGAAGTCTCCTTGCTTGTGATCAAGCACTCAGTTGCACATGCTATGTCACCATGTCTGAAAATACTCTCCATTTGTTTAGCTGTCACCATCTTGGGTGCTCCAGTTGACATACCCCTAAGCACCACTCTCCTGCCATCTGCAGCTCTAAACTTCAGTTGCATGGTCTGAAATTTCTGAGTGTATTTCCCAAGTGAGTGTAGCCATTGAATCCCAAGGATAGCATTGGTGTCGCCTAAGTCCACCACATAGAAATCATCAATAACTATATAGTTACCCAATGTGATAGGCAACTACGGAACTCTCCGTGTACAAGCCATATTATATCCATCTGCCACCATCATTGAAACCCTCAAACTCCTCTGCTGGCAACTTTTTTTTGCCACTAGCGCTGCATCAATGAAATTGTGGGTGGCCCCACTGTCAATCAACACTGCAATGCACTATCCCTGAATGGATCCTCTAACTCTGAAGGAGCTAAATCTTGGTGTACCTGATATGGTAGCAACAGTGCTACTCTTGCCCCCATCCTCTTGAGGTTGCTCCTCATCTGAACTACTATTGTCCACATCCTCATCTCCATGCTCCTCCTCACTCTCACTATCTGATATTACCTCAATGAGATGAGCCTTCCCTTTCCCCAACCAACGATGCCCAGCTTCCCATTTTTCCTTACAATGATAGCAAATGCCTTTCTCTCTACACTCCCTACGGAAATCCTCAAAAGATTTGTTTTTCCCCTGGCTGACCTTAGAGAAAGACTTCTTTCCCTTATCCTTAGAAAATGAATTATGGGAAGTGTTTCTATTCTTTTGATTGCTTGAGAACTTGTTTTCCTAATTGCTAGACTCCATGTCTCTAGCCTTCTTGATTGCCTCTTGTAGTGAAGTAGGGTTGAGAGCCTTAACCCAACCTCTCAATGGATCCTTCAAACCATCTGTGAATAGGACTAGCAATTTCCTTTCTAAAATATCAATCACTAGAACAGCTAACCTCTGAAAATCAGCAATGTATGTGTCCAATGATCCCCATTGCTTAAGCTATGCTAACTCCTTGAAGTGGAGTTTTGGATCCTTCACATCAAACCTCTCAATCAAGCGATCAGTGAACTCAGCATAAGAGGTAATTTGATCATGTCCCATAGTGACCAATCCATGATACCACCATTCATGCGCAATTCCATCCAAGTGTATGGTAGCATATTTGATTGCTTCATCCTCAGGCATAGGATTAAGCTGAAAAATAAGTGTCCACTTTTTGCACCCAAGCTCGTGTTGTTGTCTTCCTTAAACCATCAAAATAAGGCAAACTCAATTTGCCCACCTTTCTCCTGAGATCATTGTGTTGCTCCTCGTTACCTCTACCTGGTCTATGCCTCATTATTAGATCTATGTAGTCTTTGAGAGACATATCTTGTTGAAAACCAGCCACTACCCAATCTTGTCTGAATTGATCTTGAAGCTCAAGTATTGTGAGTTCATTGTTTTCTTCCGGCTGTTCTTCTCTAGCTGGATTAACAAGCATCATAGGTCTCGTTCCACTTTGTGAAGTGCGATTATTAGAAGCCCTGTTATTGTTGACTAAATTGTCTCCATGTCCATTGTTACCTCCATTTGTATTGTTATTATTGCTAATGGAATTTCTTATCAACATGTTAATCATTTGTTCTAAATGTTGATTTGTTCTTCTTTGTTCTGCTAGATGTTCCCTCAAGAGTGTGTCACTTGGATCATCTTTCTTAGGGCTGCCACTACCTCCTTCACCCATTGTGCTAGCTGATTCTTCTCCACTCTCCCAATGCTTCCTCAGAAAATCTGAAACTATATCTCCTTTCGAAACTTGTGGTGGCTGCCAATGCTTTGACCCTTTCTTTTCTTCTCTTGCTGCGTATCTCTTTTCCCTGTCACTCATCAACCCTTACAAGCTGGCAAGAACGAAGGCTGTGATACCACTGTAATGTCC
>VDFB02354355.1:41785-110320 GCA_007258455.2 Sequoia sempervirens | reverse complement strand
AAAAAGCTTAGATGAGGTATCAAAGGGCCCCAAAAGTTGATTAGGACACCCCTAAGAAGACCTAGATGCCCTTGGGAATATATTTCCTCTTAGGAACATTGTACCCAATTTTTTTGAGAAAGTTTGTTGTCCTTTGCACTTTCCAAATCTATCAGAAATTGATTGTTTATGTTTATCAATTGTCAAATTCTTGCAGTTTTAATATTAAGGCATATAGTCTAATTAGGTTAATCATTCCAAATCATTTTCAATCCATTCCCATATTCAATTAGATGTATATTAAGGTCTAATTGGCTCACCTTCATGGTTAATAGTCAATCTATTGACCTTGTTGATCTACATCTTAATGTAACTTGGAAAAGGCCCCTTGCATCCTAGGTTATTTGCATAAGGGACCTATAATCCCATTTTCGATATTACATTTGTGATTAAGACATACTTGATCCACTAGATCAAACTCATCATCAACAAGTTTTGTGACTTTCCAATTTAGGTTGTACATCCTAACCTTTCTCATTGTTAGCCACATCCATTCTCTTTGACTCACGTCAAAATAATTGTCACAATCAATCCAATAATATTCTAATTCAGGTACATGGTAAAAACCAGTGCCTAGCTGCAAATTATTTCTGACAAAATATTTTATGTCAAATGGAAAATAAAAATCAAAGAATTGCAACTTATACTTAATTATGTCTCTTTCCATATTTTGGGTATCCAATGAAGAACTGTATTGGTAGAAAGATAAACCAATAGGAAAAGGAACATAGACTTTCTTTGTTTACGTCTCTTATTCAATTCTTCTATTTGCTTACAAACTTCAATTAACACAAACCTGTCACTGACATGCTTAGGAAATTTGCACTGAAATCCATCATACCCACCAATTCTAATATAGGTGAACCTTTGTAATTGGATGAAAAAAATCTCATAAGTATTAATCAATTGGGAAGCTTTTAGAGAAATCTTGATACTCAAATCTCCTTACAATTCCTGAACCACCAACATTGCAAATGCATCCTTCACCCTCATGAATTCTTGTAACTATTCTCTAATTGGAGTTTGGAATAATAATCATAAATTGGGGTTGTTGCAAGTATTAGTAGTTGGTGTTGTCATTGATGCCAACAAGCTTGTGTTGTTATTGGTGTCAATTGTATGAGAAGATTGTTGTAAGAGAATGTGTAGTTGTTTGATGCTTTGATTAGTTGTATTATGTTGTCATTAGTAAGCTACTAGTGTCAAACTCTAGTGTTGCTTTGATAATATTTTTTCTATGGTTGAGGAAGTGGTGAAGATGATGATGTGTTCTTGGTGCTTGGTTTCCAAGTGTTTTTGAGAAAATTTGATAAAAAGAGGAAACAGTGAGTTGTAGTGTGTTCTGGATTGAAGAGTAGGGTTTTGGTATTGCTTTACATTTCTTCTAGGTTGAATATCTACCTATGTGTTTCATATATGTTGATCAGAGGTGTTCAAAGATGTATTCAAATTTTGGCATGTTGGATCGTTGCGCAGAAGTTGTGTTCACCAGTATGTGAACTATGTATTGTAGAGGTGTATGGGAGAAATGTTTTTGCTTTGCATTTCTTCGTAGTTTGGTTTCAAGTCTTGCAGATCTAAAGGTGTGTTGATAATGTTGGTATCTTTCTTCAGTCGAATTTGTTTGAGGTTTGGTGCATCTGAAGTCGGTTTCTTAAGTTACATTTTATGGAAAAATTGTTTGAGTGTACTAGGTGTGTACATTTTTTAGGTGAAAGTTTTTGCAAAGGATTTTGTTGAATTTCAAGGTGTTCGTGGAATAATCCATTTTGTGTTCAAGTGACATTTTTTGTTCATGAGTTGTTATTGATCAAAGGAAGCTTGTACTTAATAGTTTAATGGTGTTTACATGGGTAACAGTCGATCTTGGTGTTTACACTAATTGCGGTGGAGGATTATTGTTTATAGAAGCATGTAATAGCATGGTGTTATAGTTTTGGGTCCTAGATAAGGAGTGGTGTGGTCCTTCACTTCTATCTGCCACATAAGTGTTTTGGTGCCGACCTAATTTGAATTTGCACAGTTGAGGTGAATAGTCAACCTTGGAGAATGTTTTCAAGGTTGAAGATGATATAAGTATGAGTTGATTTGTTGAGGGATGTGAAGATAAACAAGTATGATGTGAATGATGTGAATTGTAGAGTTTTAGGGTGTGAATTTGAGAAGTGTAGTGCAAGATTTCATGTGTTAGGTTACTGGATGTAGTGAGCAAAAGGTGTCTACAATTCTTCAATTAAGCTATGAAGGTGTTGATGATAGTGTGGTGGATTTCTCTATTGCATTGAGGTCCATTTCTCTATGTAACATTCCTCTCTATCTTCTTTTCTATTTTGACAATGATCCTTTGGAAGCACGAGCCTTTCTTTCTTTGGGTAGTGAGCCCTTTGTATTCAGTGTTGATATTACTTTATATTGTGAGATAATCCTCACCATGGTTTTTCCCATCTTAGGTTTTCCACATAAATTTGGTGTTCTCTTGTGCATGGTTTTAATTTGATTCAATTTATGTTATTTGCTTTTCATGCTAAATCATTATAATAGATTAAGGGTTAATTGAATGAATGTGGATTTAAATGTTTGTGAGGTTTTTGAAGTTTTAAGGTGAAAATGATTCACCCCCCTCTCAGTTGTCTTGTGCATTCAAAAATTGGCATTAGAGCCAAGTTACTTGAAAGGAAGCTTAACCAATTGAGGTAGATCTGGGATGGCGCACAAGAAAGAGATCACCATGTTTGATGGAAAGGATTATGCATCCTAGAAGACAAGGATGAAAGGTTTTCTAGTTTATCTTGGATTTGATGTGTGGAAGTATGTTAAGAATGGATACATTGAACCTGCAAATAGTCCAAGTACTTATGATGAGATCAAAGCCTATGAAAGCAAGGTATGCTCTCTTAAATAGTCTTACTAATTCTGAATTAGTGAAATTGATGGGCATGAAAACTGCTAAAGATATTTGAGAAAAGTTAGAAAGCATTTATGAAGGAGATGATAAGATCAAAGAAGCTAAGATGCAAAATTTGAATATCATGTTTGAAAACCTGCAAATGTATGAAGAAGAAAATGTTACAAGCTATATGTAAAGGGTAGATGAAGTTGTCATCTCCATCAGAGGTCTTGGTGGTGAACTCAAAGAACCAAAAGTGGTAAAGAAAATTCTTAGAACTCTTCCTAAGTCTTATAGTCATAAATTTTCTACTATTAAGGAATTTGCAAATAATATACCAGAGATCAATTGTATGGCTCTTTAACCACGTTTTAGATGAGAGAATTTGGAACAAATAGTGGTGCAAAAGTTGAGACTGTTTTTAAGGCTGGTAAGTACAATGGTAAGTTTCCTTTCAAATGTTTCAGTTGTGGAAAGATAGGTCATTACGCTTCAAGATTTCCAAACAGAGCTTTGAATAACAAAAATAAGGAGAACAAAGGTAAGATGATTAAGAAAATTTATTATTTTAGAGAAGATGCAAGTATTTCTAATGATGAATCTAATTATGGAGATGAAGATGATGAATACTTGTTCATGGCTTTAAAAGATGAATCTTTTCTTGCTAACTCTGAAAGATGTATGAAGGAAATCCCTTCAAAGACAAATCATAAGACTGAAGGTACTTTGGCATCTGATTTTCATGCTAGATAGGAGAACTACTGGATCATTGACAATGGATGCTCTAATGATATTACTGGTGACAAGAGTAAGCTTGTTAAACTTGAAAAATATGATTGAGGATGTGCTATATTCGGTGATGATACATCTGCTAAGATATGTGTAAAAGGTTCTATCGGTTTTGATGGAAAGCATAATATTGATGATGTTTACTATGTTAAGGGTTTAAGGCATAACCTTTTGAGTGTTGGAAACGTATATAGAAAAGGATACAATCTTATGTTTCAAGATGGTGGATGTGAGATCAGAAAAGGATCTTGAACTATGGTTGCTACTAGGACATATGGAAATGTTTATCAACTTAAGGGTGTTGATAGTCATTTCTTTATGACACAGATTAATGAAAGCTTGTTATGACATAGGAGGATGTGTCACATTAATTTTGATAACCTAGTAAGAATCAGTTCAATTCAAGCTATGAGAGATTTTCCAAAGATTACAAAGCCTATCAATGATGTTTGTAAAGAATTCCAAATCGAAAAGCAAGCAAAAAGAAGCTTCAAAGTCAAAGAATGATCTACTACAAGATTTTTGGAATTGGTACATATGAATCTTTGTGGCCCTATAAGAGTAAGAAGTCTTCAAGGTGAGGTATTTTATGCTATTGATTGATGATTATTCTAGAATGATATGGGTTACTTTTCTCAAAGAAAAATTTGAAGCTCTAGATAAGTTTAAAGCATTCAAAGTTATGGTTGAGAATGAAATTAATATGAAAATCAAATGTTTGAGGTCTGATAGAGGCAGAGAGTTCACCTCCAATGAGTTTAGTATATTTTGTGAGAATCATGGAATAAAGAGGCATTTGTATGTCCCTAGGACTCCTTGAAAGAATGGAGTGGTTGAAAGAAAGAATAGGACTATTCAAGAAGCTGCAAGGACAATGATGAAAGAAGAAAATATACTGTAAGTCTATTGGAGAGAAGTAATTCATACTATTGTTTATATAATTAATAGAGTTCAAGCAAGAGAAAACAATACAAAGACTCCCTATGAGCTATGGTATGGAAGGATTCCTACTGTTAAGTACTTCAAAGTGTTTGGAAGAAAATTTTATACCAAAAGAGATGAAGATAACTTAGGAAAGTTTGATGCAAGGTATGATGAAGGTATCTTCCTTGGATATTCTACTAGAAGTAAATCTTATTGATGCTACAACAAGAGATTGAGAAAGATTGTTGAAAGTGCAACTGTCAAGGTTGATGAAGATTTACAAAAGAATTCAATAATGATATATGGATATGAATCAGATGAGTCTTCTTGCAGAGAAGAATAGATAGAAAGAGAAGTGAAAATTTAAGTGGAAGAAACTTGGGAAAAGACTCCTAAAACTCCTAAGTATGTGTAGAAGAATCATTTTGAAGATCAAATGAGATAAGAGCAAAGGTATACTGACAAGAAGGAAAGTTGCTAAAGAATAGGTAAATCTATGTTTACTTTATGAAGTTTAACCTAAAAGAGTGATTGAGACATGCAAAGATGAATATTGGATCAAGGCTATGGAAGAAGAACTATTGCATATTGAGAAGAATCAAACTTGGGAACTTGTTCCAAGATCAACAAACAAAAATGTAATTGGAACTAAGTGGGCATTTAGAAACAAACTAAATGAGAATGGATAAGTGGTAAGGAACAAGGCAAGGCTTGCGTGTAAAGGCTACTCACAAGTTGAAGGAATAGATTTTAAGGAGACATTTGCTTTGGTGGCAAGAATGGAAGCTATCAGGATGTTTTTGGCTTTTACAGTACATAAGGATATAAAGGTTTATCAAATGGATGTGAAGTCTACTTTCTTGAATGGGGAATTGGAAGAAGAGGTATACATAGAACAACCAAAAGGATTTTAGTTATCAGACAAACCAATTATGGTCTATAAATTGAAGAAGGCAATGTATGGATTGAAGTAAGCTCCTAGAGCTTGGTATGTAAGGTTGAATAAGTATTTGATATAGCAAGGATTCAATAAAGGTACCACAAATAGCAATCTTTACTTTAAAGTTGAAAAATATCAAATCTTGATTGTGGTTGTATATGTTGATGACATAATCTTTGGAGGTAATGAAGCTATGTGCAAGAAGTTTATAGAAGAAATGCAGAAATAATTTGAAATGTCTATGTTTGGGGAGATGAATTTCTTCCTTGGATTACAAATAAATCAGAAAAATAAAGGTATTTTCATTTCACAATCAAAATATGTCAAATAAATGTTGAAGAAGTTTGAAATGGAAGATTGCAAACCGGTATGTACTCCTATGGTTACTGGTTGCAAGTTAAGAAAGAATGATGAATCTCCTAGGGCTAATCAAAGCAAGTATAGATCAATGATCGAAGGAATGCTATATCTAACTGCTACTAGACCAGATATCATGCATGCAATTTATCTTGTGGCTAGATTTCAAGAAGACCCTAGAGAGTCACATGTTGCAGCAGTGAAGAGGATGTTCAGATACTTGAAGGGTACTCCAGATTATGGCTTGTGGTATCCAAAGGATACTAATTTTACTCTAAGTGCTTACACAGATGCAGATTGGGTTGGTTGTTTGGATGATAGAAAAAGTAGAAGTGGTGGTGCATTCTTTATTAGATGTAGATTGGTGTCATGGCTAAGTAAGAAACAAGATTTAGTATCTCTATCTACTACAAAGGTAAAGTACATTGCAACAGAATCTTGTTGCACACAAGTGTTGTGGATGAAGCAAACATTGAAGGATATTAGAGTGGTATATGATAAACCAATTTCTAGCTTTTGTGATAATACAAGTGCTATCAATATTTCAAAGAATCCAGTAATGCATTCAAGGACAAAACATATCTCAATCCGGTATCACTTTCTGATAGAGTAGGTTGTAGAGAATGAAGTAAAGCTTGAGTATGTGCCTACAAAGGATTGGGTTGCTAATATATTCACTAAGGATCTTATTAAGGATACTTTTGAGTATCTACGAGAGAATTTGGGGGTCATTTCCCCTCCTTTGAACTAGATGCATAAGGAGATGCATCATTCCAGTAGATTTCAAGATTCATTCTTTGGTCTAGAGTGATGTTGGTGGCTACCTCTTAGGGGGAGTAGGTAGTGGCATTGTTGGTTGTTACTATCAGGGGGAGTGAGTGTTGTCATTATGCAATGGTTGTTGATCAGTACAGTATGGTGTACTCCTAAGGGGGAGTATAATGAGTAGTAAAGGAAAGTCAGTTGCAAAATAGTTGTGAGAAGGTTGATTGATTTCAAAGGAGAAACATAAATAATGAAAATCTTTTTTCCTTTTCCATTGATGTTAAGGGGGGGAGAGAATCATGTAAAAAATGTTTAGTTGTTAGTTAAGAAATGGGGAGAGAATAATGAAAAGTATGTGAAAAAGATAAGTTGAAAAGGGGAGAGTGAGTAATGAGAAAAGAGAAAAGGAAATAGGTATGGAGTAGAGTTGTTGTGGTTGTTGTTGATGGTTTTTTACATCATGTGTTTCCATCAATGAAAAAGGTGGAGATTGTTGCAAGTATGATAAGTTGGTGTTGTCATTGATGCCAACAAGCTTGTGTTGTCATTAGTGTCAATTGTATGAGAATATTTTTGCAAGAGTATGTGTAGTTGTTTGATGCTTTGATTAGTTGCATTATGTTGTCATTAGTAAGCTACTGGTGTCAACCTCTAGTGCTGCTTTGATAAAAAAAATTCTATGGTTGAGGAAGTGATGAATATGATGAGGATGTGTTTTTGGTGCTTGGTTTCCAAGTGCTTTTGAGAAAATTTGATAAAAAGAGGAAACAATGAGTTGCAATGTATTCTGGGTTGAAGAGTAGGGTTTTGGTGTTGCTTCATATTTCTTCTAGGTTGAAGATATTCCTATGTATTTTAGATATGTTGATCAGAGGTGTCCAAAGATGTTGTATTCATAATTTGGTGTGTTGGATTGCTATGCATAAGAAGTTGTGTTCACCAGTATGTGAACTATGTATTGTGGAGGTGTCTAGGAGAATTTTTTTTACTTTCCATTTGTTTGCAATTTGGTTTCAAGTATTACGGATCTGAAGGCATGCTAATAGTGTTGGTATCTTTCTTTAGTCAAAGTTGTTCAAGGTTTGGTGCTTCTAAAGTTAGTTTCTTAAGTTACAGTGTATGGTAGAATCATTTGAGTGTACTGGGTGTGTATATTTTTCAAGTGAAAGTTATTGTGAAGGAGTTTGTTGAATTTCAAGGTGTTCATGGAATATTCCAGCTTGTGTTCAAGTGATATTTGTTGTCCACAAGTTTTTATTGATCAAAGGAAGCGTGTACTTAAAAGTTTAATGGTGTTTACATGAGTAATGGCCGACCTTGGTGTTTACACTAATTGTGTTGGATGATTATTGTTTATAGAAGCATGTAATATCATGGTGTTATAGTTTTGGGTCCCAGATAAAGAATGGTGTGGTCCGCCTTCACTTCTATCCACCACAAAAGTGTTTTGGTGCTAACCTAATTTGAATTTGCATGGTTGAGGTGCATAACCGACCTTGGAGAATTTTTTCAAGGTTGAAGATGATATAATTATGACTTAATTTGTTGAGGGATACAAATATAGACAATTATGATGTGAATGATGTGAATTGAAAAGTGTTAGGGTGGGAATTTGAGAAGTGTAGTGTGAGCTTTCATGAATTAGATTATTGGATGCAGTGAGCAGAAGGTGTCTAGAATTCTTCAGGTAAGCTGTGAAGGTGTTGGTGATATTGTGGTGGATTTCTCTATTGCATTGAGATGCATTTCTTTATGTAACATTCCTCTCTATCTTCTTTTCTATTCTGGAAGTGAGCCCTCTAGTAGTGAGCACTTTGTATTCAGTGTTGATATTACATTATATTGTGAACTAATCCTCACTTTGGTTTCTCACATCTTTGGTTTTCCATGTGAATCTGGTGTTCTCTTGTGCATGGTGTTGATTTGATTCAGTTTCTATTATTTGTTTTTCTTGATAAATCATTAAAATGGATTAAGGGTTAATTGAATGAATGTGGATCTGAATGTTTGTGAGGGTTTTAAGGTTTTAAGGTACAGTTGATTCACCCACCCGCTCTCAGTTATCTTGTGCATTCAACAAGTGTGTCTTCATTCAGATATCCTTCAGCTCTCAACCCCGGCCAAACCGTCATACTCATAATAACATTAAATAAATATTATGACATGAAAAAATTCCTATTGGACCTAAACTATGTCATTTGTCTATGAACTTGGTCACTAATGATATTAGCCCAATCAATGTATTATTTTTGTGACACATTATAGCAATGGAAAAGTACATTGATACCTCTTAATTGTGTGTATCTTTGCTACCATTCAACCTATGCAATAATACAGTGACATCTCCTATTTCATTCATGAAATGGGACCTATGTAAATATTTAGGCAATTTTGATTTCCCTTTCTTCAAAACTATCAACCATTGTTACACTGTTTTGTTTAGGAAATGGTTTTTCTTCTCCATGAAATGTTGGTATGAAATGGTGACATTAAAATCTGCATATTCATTCCTTTGAGGTAGTTTCAACATTGAATGAAAAGTATCTTTGTCAAGTTTGGGAACTACCCTATTATCTTGAGTCTTCACCTCCCTAATCTGAGGTTCATAATGAATTATGCATTCTATTACTAGATTTGAGCATTGGACCACGATTTAGAAGCTAGTAAATTGCAACAATCCACTTTCGACTAGTCTCTACGTGATAGGAGGCCAACTCTCTGTATTCATTCTTTCCTAGAAATATTTTAAATCTACATGCCCTTGTTTAGCATCTTCGATTTCAAGGAGTATGCTTTTGAAACTAGAAAAATGTTCATATCCTAGGTATTTATATTTCATTTTATCCATAATTAGATTATAGAATAATTTAATCAATTCATCAAATGCGTAGGTAATTATATCTAGAGTAATTTTAACTTCGAACAAGTAATTTCAATTTTTGTAAATTTTCTTGAAATCCCTTTACTTGACATGGATTTTCTTTTACACATTTGGCTAGTATGGAAATTGTGTACCTTTAATTATAGAAGGTAGATTTTATCTTGTAGAAGACAAATAAATTTCCCACAATGTGCTCCAATTATTCCTGTAGTTTTGTTCCTCGCTCTTGCCTTCTTTTAGCATTTGTCCTCAAAGTAAACTCAATTGAGGAAAAAAACCCAATTAATAGGCATATAATTAATGTTCTCGGGATTTGAAATTATATTTATTATGCCTTAAATGTTGGAACATGCCATTTTTTTCTTTTTGGCACATGCTCTTTCCTTCTTGAATTTCACTCCGTCAAAATTTTAAATGGTTTTCATAACTAGGGCAGCTCTCGAAATAGTTTTTAAAACAACCCATTTATTTAAAAGAATATTTGACTTCTTAATTGCTTTGGAAAGTTTACTATTTTACTAACAAAAGCCACTTTTTAGAATGGGAAATGGTTATAAGAACCTCATCAAAAGTGGAAAAGGGTTTTAGAAACTCATGGACTTCTATAATAGTTTTAAGAACTAGTTCAAATTTTGTAACAACTTTCATTCCTTTTTGTATCCCAATAATTCAAACCACCTAGATCCATCCTTTCTCCTTTCAAATATTTTGAGATGCCTTCAACCAACGAGCCTTTTTGAAGTTACACTTGGTTCTAGGAACCTCGTTGAATCCCAACAAGGTTTTGAGAATCTCTTCGGATGTCAACACATTGATATCAATAGTAGGAACATAATAGAGAATAAGGAAAAACCTTGTATACACAACACAAAAATTCTTTCACTTGGGACTAAAATGTAGGGAAAAATGGATCCCCACAAAGGTTTTATGATGATGGGATGTTTATAAACCTTAGCAATCTAAATAGGTGCCTTTCCCCACGTATTTCATTAGGAAATAGATCACAAGGTGTAAAGATTGACTTTCAACCTCAATGGTGAGTCAACCAGACCTGGATCTTAGTCCTTAAGACAATAGGACATATTTGAAACTAAACTAAAATGATTTGAAATTCTCAAACTAAATGAACAATAAGACCTAATACCTAAAATTCAAATTCCCAAAATATAGATTGTTACAAAATTTGTAGGCAGATCTAAGAAGGGTCTGAACACATGTACCTATCACCAAAAACTTGTTTTAAGGAGTGAAAAGGGACTCATTCACCCCTGGGAAAATGGTTCTCAGTCTAGGGCTCCAAAATAAGTTTTGACGGTCCTATGATGCTAGATCTTGGCTCCGATTTGACACAAGTCCCATTGTTGGAAAGTCAGAAATAAAGTCTACAACTTAGTTTTTGTGGCTTGACAACAATGATGACATTGTATGAAATAATGCAAAATTTCTCCTTTAATATCTCTTCAATTCTTCATTAACCTGTAATCTGCACATACACTAAGAGGAAAAATTATTTTGTTTTGTATGGGGGTTTTCCTTGGTCAAACCCCAAGTTCGGTAACTAAACCTTGATACAAAGTTAATAAAAAGGAGAAGGAAATGATGAATGAACAATGCTTGCTACAACTCACCACCCTTCAATGGCTTCCCTTAGAGGATTGAAGTCAAACACATCACTCCAAGGAACTTGATCTTGCTTTACTTGATGGATTTGGATACTTGAAATGCTTAGATGCTTTGGCGTCAACAATGCATATTAGCCTTCACAAGATGACATGAACACATATAGACTTGAACATGATGTTAGGATATTGATTGTTGTAACAAATGGCCAATAAATATAATCTTGAATGCTCTTGACAATAATATTTTCTCTCATAAAGTCTTGATAATGTATGTTCTTTCTAGTTAGAATGCTTAGATTTCAAATGATAAAAAGACAATGTATTTATAGGTTTTTATCTAATTTCCCAAAAATTAATTCCAAAATCTGACAATTGCAATTTGAATTCAAATCATTAAAATCCCACCAAAAACATATTTTAAAATGGGTCTTAGCACTTAAAGGGGACCCATTCGCCCATGGGCGAATGGGTCCTGGCTTATAAGTCCAAGACACACATATTCCATGGTGATTTAATTATTAAATTCATTTATTTAATGTTGGTTCTCCTTTCAGAAAACAGGAAAATGAGGCTTTGGAATGCATAATTTGGTAAATTAGAAGCTTAATTAAGTCCAATAAATTAAGGGACCCAAACATAGTGTGAAAATGTAAAGGTATGCAATTTCCTACACTATAGGGACTAAGGTTTCAAAAACTTATTCGGCTCCCGATAAGGTTTGACTAACCTCATCGAAGGCCGACGAGGTTTTATGAACTTTTGCATGAAATGATAAAGAATTTTAACACTTAAAGGATTATTTATGGCCATGAACTCAAAATAGATAATAGAAATGACTAGACCCAAATAATTACTTTGAGAACTAGGATGCAAAACTCAAAGCAACAGTTGGATCTAACTAGGGACAAGGACTGAAAAGGACATTAAATGAACTCTATGCCAAAAGAAGACTAATCTTTTTCATGGGAAATAGAGTCTAGACACAGAGAATGAAGAAACTAAAACTCCATGACTAGAACACAATGGAGAAAACAAACCAAACAAGGAGACCAATAAACCCATAAATACTATGCACAATTGATGGGAAATGACCTACTTACCAATCATATAGTTTTAAATCTTTCCAATTATAAGAAAGAGGTAAAGGAGTCTCATCTAGATATGATAAGAATAAAGGGTTATCTCCAATTACATGTTTAATCTTGAAAGGGCATTTTCAAAGTGAATCAAAATTTCCATCAGTGCCTTTGGGTTCTCTTTTTTTTTCCCATAATAAGACCAAATCTTCGACTACATAATTTCTCCACCTTGCCTTTTTATCAAAAATAACCTTCACCTTCCTTTGATTCTTAACTATCCTATTGGCTACCCCTTCTCTTTGCTCTTCAATATTATGTAAATACATTATTCTCTTTTCTAATGTATCTCAAAATTGTGCTTCTTCAATTTGCAAATTGAATGCCAAAAGTTTAAGAGGGATAGGTATAACACTTTCAATTCCATACACTAATTTAAAAGGAGATATACCTATTGCTCTCTTCAGAGTTATTTGATCTACCCACATAGCATCATACAACTTTTTATTTCGATTTCTTTGATTCTCATCAACCATTTTCCAAATAATAGTAACCAGGTTCTTGTTGCTTAATTCATCTTGGTCATTTCTTTGAGGATAGTAATAAGAAGAATGAGACAGAGTGATACGATAGTTTTAACAAAAAAGAAATTTATGTAGAAATTTTTTTTAGGGCATTGTCAGTAACTATCTTCTTGGGTACTCTGAATCTAACCATGATATTTTCTTTAGTAAAATAAAATATTATTTCAAAGGTGGTATGTTTCACCAGTATATCTTCTACCCATTTAGTAAAGTAATATGTAGTAGTTAAGATATGTGTATGGCCTGCACATGAATGAGGATTAATGGGCCCCACAAAGTCCAAACTTCATTGTTGGAAAGGTTCGTCAATAATAACTAGCCTCAAGGGGGGAGATGCTAACTAAGGTCTTCCAAAAAATGGATACATTTCTCACATTTAGAAACCCATTCATAAGAATATTTGGACATACCTTGACAATAGAATCACTACCTTAATTTTTTAAAAGTTGTCATTGATGCTTAAAAATTACCACCACATGCCTCATTATGAAGTGATTCCAACAATATTTTTTGTTTCTCTTTATCCACACATCTAAGAAAAGTTCCACCTATACCTTTCTTGTATAAATCATCTTCTCAAATAACATAATTAACAACCATTAATCTCAGGTTTCTTCTTTCTTTAATAGAGAAGCAAGCAAGACATTCCCCATAAGTTAAGAAATAAGCAATATTTGAGAACCATTCATCATGTAAACTTGCCAACAATTTGTATGGAACTTATTCCTTTGATTCAAGTTGATTCTCAACCATAAATTTACATAATCCTTTTCCTCTCACTAGATTAGTAGGCTTTATGTCCAAATCGTACTCCTAAATTTTCACAATCCATGATCCTCTTTTACTAAAAACTAATTCTTGTTGTGTTAGCATATTTTTTATCATAAGATCAAGTACATAAAAATAGAGTGTGAATGTAGAATATAGTATCTAAAGTATTTGATTTCTTTGACCACAAAAAAAGCATGCTTTTCAACTTGAGAGTAGTTCAGTTCAGCCCTTTGAATGGAATACTCATAAAAGAAATAGGATCTTGAACCCCTTGTTCATTTATTTGTAAAAGGATAGCTGACATAGTGTGCTCAAAAGAATGACAATAAATGATAAAATCCTTCTAAAAGTCAAAATGAATCAATATTGGAGCATGCACAATAGCCTTTTTAACATCCTCAAAATATTTCTTACCTACACTCATCCATTTGAAACCCTTCTTTTCTCTTGTCATCTCTAAGATGTGTTGGGTGATCCTAAAATTTTGGACACAAATTTTCTCAAAAAATTAATCCGCCCAAAGAATGATTTAACTCCCATATTATTGGATGGTAAGATCAACTATTGAATGACCCTCACCCTTTCTAGATCTATCATTATGCCTTCCTTTGAAACAATATGACCCAAGAGTTTATCCTTTGTTATCCCAAAAATCGATTTCTTTGGATTTAGAGATATTCCTTGTTCTCTGCATCTTTGTTGAATCATTTCCAAATCATTAAAATGGTTTTCTCTTTTCTTGGAGAAAACTATAATATCGTCAAGGTAAATCACAATAATTTTATTTTTTAGGTCTATAAAAGAGAGATCCATAGCTCTTTGAAAGGTAGCTCTTGTGTTAGTGAGACCAAAGGACATTCTGCTATACACAAACGTTCCACAAGGAGTGACAAAGGTTGTTTTATGTTGGTCTTCTACCACCAAAATTTGATTATATCCATAAAAAACATTTAGCATGGACATCATCTCAAAACCTATAACTTTTTGTAACACATGATCCATAATCAAGGCAACAAAAAGTTATCCTTTATGGATGCTTGACTCAAGTTCCTAATAAAATCATCACAAATTTTTATCTCATCATTCTTCTTATGCACAAGGGAAATATTAGTAACCTAAGTAGAATGATGGATATGATAGATGATCCTTTCTTTTAGAATTTTATCTATCTCATGAAATATAGCATCAACTACCTTGGGATTATAAGTGTGCTGTTTTTGTCTGTAAGGTGAAGTCTCATGGTTGATAGGAGTATGATGTTGCATCTTCCCTTCCATAATTTTTTTCAAATCATCATAGTACCATGTGAATACATCTGTATACTTCATCATTAAGGTGATTATATTTTCCCTTTCCAAAGGAGTACAATGCTTCCATATGCGAACTATTTTTGGATCATTTGTAGTCCCAATACTGACTTTTTTAAACTTTGTCAAGCCATTGATTGCCTCCTTTATATTATTTTTAACAACCCTATCATGATGATCAAATAGGTCTTCAAGAGAAACTAAACGGGCTTAGAACTCTTATTAAATTTTAATCGAACAAAGTGTTTCCCTACTTCTCTTGGTGAATAAGAAAAAAACTCTTTATATTTCTCAACGCTACCTTCAAAATATGATGATGCAAATATTTCAACGTTTTCTAAGAAGGTTTGAATTTGATGATCATTTTCAAATACCTTCCAATGATCAATGTTGTCTAGAACATTGAGATGATAGATGAGTTTTATTTTGTACACTTCTTTCTTAAAATATGGACGTGGCAGAAGCAAGGATGTGGATATCGCTAAAGAGTCTGCTGGGGAGTTTTATTCTCTTGTGACAGTTTCAATGTTAAAAGAATAAAGAGATTTGATATTATTACATTCTCTATTCCTATATTGTCTCATTCTATCATTCTTGATAGAAAATGTTTTTTGACCTTCTTAACAATGAGCTCTGTATCCCCTGTGACCTTTAACATTTTGATTCCATTCTCTATAGCCATTGACAATCCTAACAAGAGTGCCTTATATTTTGCAATTTTATTAGTGTTCTTAAATTCCAACTTAAAGGAGAAGGGAAAGTTTTCTCCGCCTAAGAAATCAGTACCACACCTACTCTAGAACTAGAAGTAGAATAGCTTCCATCAAATTCCATAGTTCATAATTCCAAATAGATATCAGGACCAAGAGGGTTTTCCCCTCATCTTCTAATAATAACATATAATTTCCAAACTCTGATTCTTCATACAAAATTTGTGACCTAGGGTCATCTGACTTAAGTACAATGTACTTAGTTTTGATCTTAGGTTCTAGCTTGAATTTCTTGTTTCCAAGGGGAATCAAGGCATGATACCAATACATCTATATTTCACCACCCAAATATTTGCAGAAACTCTAACTAAAAGTATACAATAGCTTGCTAGGATATCAATGACTAAAATAGTCAAATTAATCCTTTTTTTGGGATAGACAACCAAAGTAACTTGGGGCGACTCTTTGGTGAAATGGTGGGGCTTCTTTCCTGTAGAACCAACAACCAAGGTTCAAACCTCGTGGAGTTTCTCTCTACTGCATCAACAATTGAGTCTATTTACCCTAGTATTAAGGGGAGGCTCCTTGGTGAACTGGTGGGGCTTCTTGCCTGTAGTGCCAACAACAAAGGCCCCAACCTTAATATCACTTAAATCTTTAAACTCAATTTCGATGGTGCATCAAGAAGGAATCTAGGTTCTTCAGGGGTAGGGATTTGCATTAGAGATTCTTGGGGAAATGTGAAGGTAGCTAGATCAATTGCCTTGCCACATGGAACGAATAACATGGCAAAATCAATGGCTATTCTTTATGGGCTACAACTTGCAAGGAATCTTCAAATTAGCAAGATTCATATAGGAGACTCATTAGTAATTATAAATGTGTGCAAAGAAAGGCTCTGTCATAATTGGCATCTAAGGTATATAATGTAAAATATATGGAAATTACTGGACGAGTTTGAACTCTACCAAATTTCGCATATGTATCGTGAAGGAAACATACTTGCAGATCGTCTAGCAAATATGGGGTTCCAGAAAGAAGAGGTAATCATAATGGAAAATGATGATAAACTAAAAACCTTCCCTGATTTAAAAGAAATAATAAAAAGAGAAAGCAAAGACAAATTTAACTAAGTTTGGGGAGGATGGGGTTATTGTTAAGGCTACAAAAAAGTGTGCTTGCTAGTTTTCGAATCAATATTGGGCTAAATCAACTTCATTAGAGTACCTACAGGCTTGATGCTTTCCTAATTGGCATTCAATATGTTCAGGGGGATAATGGATAATCATAATGGTGTCTTGTCAAAGGTTAAATGACAGTGTTATATCATAATTAAGGTAGTGCAGGCCGAGGCTTATCATCTAACTGGTGAATGATAGCAATTCATCTTGCTTTTATTAAAGGTGACAATAAGAAAGGGCTTAGACTTACTAAAGATTTGGAGAATCTCCTAAGGAGCCTTCGTGCATTTTTATCAAGCTGAATTCTCAAAAATGTCATCTCAATCGAGGTCGAATGGTATTGGTGTGTCTCGCCGCTCATGTGGGCAACAGATTATCATGTCTAAAATAATTTGGGAAGGGACTCGTTCAAGTGAGTGTAGGCGATTTTATTTAATTGCTAAACTTTGTTGGATTCTTTGCAGGTACCTTCCCGTACGTACAAGCGTACAAATGAGTTTTTATATCTCCCCTCATTTTTGTTCGCATTTCAAGATACATTTGTGCTTGTTAGCAAATAGGTTTCAAGGCTTTGGGAATGCAATATCAATTCTCTTCAGAAGAAGGGGAAATTAGGATTTACAGAGTCTGTAGTAGAAGAAAAATGGAATATTTGTCGCATAACCATCGAGTCTCGGTACATGTTTCTGATTGGGAATTACCTTTTTCTGATACAATTGGGGATATACAACTTGCTCAGGTATTCAAACTTCACTATTACCAGTATAAGAAGAGTGTGATAAGGATTATAGGAGAAGAGGTTTTATAGCCACAGGCTGGAAGGGAAATTTTTCCTCGCCATTTCCTGCTCAACGGGAATGTCTATGTTTCTATTTTAGATGGCATCAAGAACACCTTGCAAATGTAGAGCTTTCGCTATCTGCAGATGGCGTTGGATAGGCACATGGCTGCAGTCGGTGAGGATTTGGCGGACAATATTAGGAGGAAAACCAATGGTCTATTGACCCTTCTTGCACATGTACATGATGAACCTGTCATTATGTCTGCTCTTGAGGCGCATGGTATCCTTCATGTTTCTGTACCTCCAGTTCATAATGCACAGATGTTGCAAGCAGTTTCTACGGTGAATGTTCCAGATCATGCTAGTTCCTCAACTCCTCTGCACCAATCGGTTGTACCTACTCTCAATATTCCTCTATCAATGCAAGCTTTGGTGGTCGACTGCCAAGAAAACCAAGGAGAGAATAAAATCCAGGTTGAGGAAATGGAAGAATAAGAAGTTTAAAATATGAAGCTTACATCTTGTAAAAGGTTACTATAGTTAAATTTTGCATATATATCTCATAGTGGTACGGGGTATTTAGTTTGAGGAAGCATATTTCTATCAGTCAGCTACAATATAGAGCATACATGGGGGATTGGTAAATTTTGTCTGATGAAAGAAATCATGATATCAACTCTGGTTGTCAAGAACCAATGCAACTTTTCTTTTGTAATCTCTTATTATTATATATTAATATATATCGGCTTAATGCCTTTCGCCTAAAAAAATAAACTTGAGCATCTTTAATCTAGCCAATTAAAGGGATTTTTTTGGATTCCAATAAATAACACTTCCTGAAGGTTTTGGTTAGTGATAGGCCTAAATATTTAGCTACCTAGGGAGGCATTACATTGTCAGAAGCTCCAGAATCTATTGTACAATTGCTTAACCTGTATCCCACAATGTATAAAGAAATGTAAAATGGGTTAGGTTTCTAATCTAGGTTTAGAGGACCATTTTTTTCCTTAGAGGATAAGTTAGGAGAATAAATCTCAACATTCATTAGGGGGTCGTTTAAGACTAAATTGATGTTAGGTTTGTCATACTTGACATATTATACTAGTCACTCAAGATCTTTAGGGTTTAATTTGAAATACTCAACTTGAGAGATTTGAATTTTAGAGCTTTTACAAAAGTCAGCAATAGGTATGTTCTCCTGTGGGGTAACATTAGATGACATGAAATGTGTGAGGGATTGTTCCCTAAGTGTAGCAATATTGAAATCAAAAGGTAGCTTAGCACCACTTTTTGCAAGTATAACAAAGTACATGTTGGGATCCAAAGCAATGAGGGCATCAAGATCTAGCAAATGAAGGATCTTGTTACATTTCTAAAATTTTCTCTTTAATAAATTCCTCAAATTTGAAAAATTAATTTGTGATGTCTTCTATGATGATTGGTAGATATTGAGATTTTTGTTGAGGTTGTGAAGTTTGGTATTCATGAGGATCAAATAAATGACTAGGCATTCCAAACTCATATTTAGTAACACCCATAGGTGTTGTGATATTTTAAACTATTAGGATTAGACTCCATACTAAAATCATGGATTATAATCCTAATAGTTCAAACGTCATGAAGTATGAATTTAAGTGAAGGTTGGTGATGTGATATATGAATGAGTGTTGTTTCAGTATGGACTATGAGAGATATGTTGGATAGATTTAGACAAAAATTAACATTGATGTTGTTTGATTAATGGAAGATATGAAAACCTCTAAAATTCAAAATTAACCTAGATCTTTGTTTTGATAAGTGCTAATGATGGATTTTTCATGTAGTAGAAGTAATGAGTATAATAAAAATGATGATGGTGAGCTCACTAACATAGAAGTAGACAAGGCCACTAAGCTACTTTTCTCACAAATATTGATGCTAATCCAACTATCTACTTGAAAAGATTGACTTCTAAGCAAAAGCTAAACTAGGAGGTAAGATGGGAGATCTAAATGAGGCTATGACTGATATTGGTTGTTGGTGGATTGATGTTTATTGTTAATGATGATGGTGTTTTTTTTCCAAAGCTAAAGATAGGTAACCCTAAAATTCTAAGATGAAATGGTATGGAATGGATTTAAAAGTTATTTTTTTGTGTGAATGATGAATTTTGGTTGCAAGTATATTGTAAAAGAAATCTTAGATCCCAGGTCAATTTTCTCAAGAATTCTAAAAAATAAAAATTTGAGGATTCTCAAAAATTATTTTGATAGTCAAATGTGTTGATCTAAATTTCAAAGGTATCATTATGGGTATCAATTGTGTCAAGGTAGATATCAAATGTAGAAAACTAGGATCAAAGGTGTCACTATATATTAAAGGCATCATTGAATTTTTCAAAGGTGTCATTGTGTTATCAAAGGCATCACTATGGTTTTTAAAGGTTTCATTGAACTAAGATCAAATGCATCATTGTGTGAAAAGCTAGGTTCCTAATTGATAGAACTTAGTTTAAATCAAATGCACTGAAATAGGTCAAAAACATTGATCTACAAATTAGATGTGTCATTGTGCATATAAAATACATCAAAGGATAATCAAATTTGTTGAAAGATAATCATATGCATCACAATAACAATCAAATTATGATTCTAAGATTGTAACTAAATTTTTTCTAGGGTCTGACTAATTTTGACTAATTTATAAGACTAATTTTTACTTGTTTTAATTAGCAAGAGATAACAAACAATAGAGAATAGTAGAAAATTGAATCCAATGTATGGTATGATTGGTATTCATGGGTCTTCACAATAAAAACATACCAAGAGGTATAGTCTAGCTGGTATTAAAGGTATGTCACACTGGTGTGTGCCCAATCTAGATACCATAGGTTTGTGTTGATGCAATCACCACTCTCAAGAGGGAATAGCTAGGTCTCCAATGGAACAAGGGCTCACCTTCCTCATTCCCTTGTAGGTTTTTACACCTCCAAAGAAATTATATTTCTCCTTAGGATGGTACATATTGAGTAACTTCAAGCATGATATTGTACCTTGCACCACACTAGATTAACAATCATTGGTCCTAGGTCTCTAAATAATAATGTTTTGTAGTGGTTTTGAGAATAGTGAACCCATATGAAAGTGCTTGAGATGAGGGGATTTCCCCCCTTCTCCTCACCAAACAAGTTTTGACGGCCTAAGGATCTGGTGGCTTGACTTGAACGATGTTGAGCACACCTAGAGGTACAACCTTTATTCTCCCCTCTTTATATAGATAGTTTGTAAACATGGTTGAGGTCACCCTAAGGGTGATGAAATCCCCAAGGAGGATTCCTACTAAATTAAAAATAAGATACTAGTGTTTCTAATTCTCAAGCTCACAAAAAGCACAAGAGAAGAGCATACTTTTCTAGTACTCCTTGGGTGTGCATAACATGTGCAATCTAAAAGTCATTTTGATCTCCAAGCTTGCATGAAGCTCAAGGAGAGAGAAAACACACTAGAAGCCTACCAAAAATGACATAATTCATTAATTAGAGCTCAAATGAAGTAAGAACTAATCTAGAAGTCAAAGCATTTTATTTTTTCCCTACATCAGATTCATCAACAATCTATTTTTAACAGTCTTCTCCCAGTTTTTTCCAATTCCATAAAGATGTGTTGGTTCCAAAAAAATGAGAAAATATTAGGGTAACAAAAAAAATTGATAAACTGAATCAAATGTGTTGTAAAAATTAAATGCATTACTGTGAATTTTAAATGCATCATTTTACCTTCAAATGCATCAAGTAACCTCAAATGTCTCACTATGTAAATTAGATGTGTTACTGTAAATTATAAGAGCATTGTTGTACTATCAAATACATTGAAATACATCAAATGTGTCACTGTGCAAATTGGATGTATCATTGTAACTTTTGAAACCTACAAAATAAAGAGATCAAATACATCAATTAAGCTTCAAAAGTGTCATTGTGGGTTATAAAGTTTTCATCGTAGTATTAGAAGTGTTGATATGCATATCAAATGCATCAAACTATTGTCAAAAGTGTTGTGTTGGGTTCAACTATGTCACTGTATCTTGTAACCTAAAAATCTCCAAGAAACTCATTTGAATGTTAAAAAATAAGGATGTGGGTCCCACTAGGTGTGCCAGAAGGTGAATAGGAATGAATTGAATGATACAATCAATGGAATTCAATATGAAAATTAGGAAATCAAATTAATAAATGCTAAATCCAATTATCGAATTAGACCTATTACCAATGTAGCATGTGCACTAATCAAATGAAAGCAATCAAAAGAGTGTAAATCAAATCAAACTAATTTAACCTACTTTACCTTACTCAAAAATTCCTAGCCTTACTTCATTTTCAAAGTCTAAGAATTATGATTTTTAAGTATGTATGTGGATTTCTCATAAACTTAGCATAACCTTGTTGTGAAAAAGCAAGATAAAAAATGAGTAGAGTTTAGTTGTTGAAATGAGGAGGGATTGAATGATCAAATAATGTTTGATTTATAGGTTTCTAGAACATGAGATCAACGGTGTGAGATGCAAGATAAGATCGAAGGATGAGGATCGATGATAGATCAAGATGATCTTGCATGAGCTTGCATGGAAAGATGAAGTGAAGTGACGTGAAGTTCACTCACTATTTTTAGTAATGATTACTAAATTAGCTTGGTCTCTAAATTTAGGGTTTGGAAGAATAAATGTAGGACATTCTATTATTGGGAAATAAAAATAATAATTATTTATTTATTTTTAGAGAAATGTGCAAACTAAACAAATTAAATAATTTATATAAATTTGGAGGAATAATTAGCTAGTTAAATAATTAAAAATATTTAATTATAAGAGATGATAAAGAATGTGTGATTTAATTAAATAATTAAAAATTATTTAACTAATAAAGGTAAATGGGTTAATTTAATCAAATAATTGGAAATTATTTAATTAACAATGATGAAAGGGGTGATGAGTAATAATGACTAGAAATGATGAATTAGAAGAATGTGTTAGGAATTTTTTAGGTGCTACACCTACTTTCCTTATCTAGAAGAACCATCTCACCCACATCATAGCAATGAAAATAGTGATGCTTCTAACAAACTGGAGTGTGTTTTCGACTATTAATATCCTTGGTTCTAAATACGGGATGGAAAGGTTCACAAAGATAAAAAAAGAAGAAGATATAATGCTCATTTAATTAATAAAATTGGGGGATAAGTTACCACTCAATATTGATAATTTTAATATTAATACCATAGTGTATTGTTATACCCTTGACCATGGCCCTAACCATGTAGATAATCCAATCACTAGCCATGAAATTTCAAAGCTCGGTCATAATCACACTAGTATTCATCTTGATCATAACATCTCATATCAACCCACAATACCCCTTGTAATTAAAGGAAAAAATTCCCATGAGGATTTCACCCAACATATGGTGCAACCCTCCCATCAAATTGATCCTCTAAACATTCCCTTAGCTACCCAATCCACTCAAACCCAATACAAATAATATGTCTTTCAACCATGGTTTATGATATGTCCAACTTCTAATTTTTAATACACGAACCCCTACCATCTCAACCTCTATTACCCCTAACTTTATAATCCTTATAGCTAACTTGACTATATCCATCTTTGTCCACCTCCCAAATCATGACCACAATGATTTTGGTAATGAACCAAAACCAACATCATTCCATCCATCAACATCACCACACAAACATCATACCTATCAACCCAATTACTATCCCCCTGCCCCACTTCCTAGAACATCATTTGACCTTGAATATTAGGCCGTGAAATATGTTCTTAAATGGACACAATAAGGGACATAAAATAATTCTTCTTTGTTTGAGGATTTATTCCCTAACCCTCTATGTTGTTCCATCTCACAAATATCATTTTCCCCTTACCTTGAGATCCCAAAGTTCAATAAATACAAAGGTAAGAGTGACCCTAGGGATCATGTCAAATAATTTATTATGGATTTCCAAGAATTAGTTCATGAGGATATGTAATTTCTCCACCTCTTCCTCCATAGGTTAGGAGACCAAGCATTAAAATTATTTCTCCACCGACCCAAAGGATCCATTCTACCTTCACCAACATTTTGAGCAAAATTTATATTATGTCTTCTATATCATTGAGCATGACCTAACCATGATTGATCTTTATAATTCCAAACAAAATTCAGGGGAGATTTTCTTGTATTGTTTGAAATGATTATGGAGCCTCACAAGTATATTCCCATGGCCTATACCAAAAAAATAACTAGTCCATGTTTTTCACCAACCTCAGCCTCAAAATTACTTTTCATCTACTATTACAATGTGTCACTTTGATGAAATAATTAAAAAGGGGTTGAAAATAAAAAAGGTAATTAATCAACAAGGGACTTATCAAAATATTTTCCAAGGATCAAAGTACCAATGAAGAACCTAAATTCTTCAACAACAAAAATAACCTAGTTGGTGATGGAATCATAGATGTTTTTTTTTTTACATACAAAATCATCCAAGAATTACTATCCCTAGGGGTAAAACTAATTAACAAATTAAAAAACACTAATACACCCCTAGGAGAACACATGGACATAGTATTCCACAAATTTATTAAAGAAAACATAACCACCTCCCCCCTCAACAAGTCATTTGACAAAATAAAACATAAATCAACTTGGTACAAATAAAATTAATACTATGAATGTCACAAGATCATTAGCTCAACCAAAAACAAATGCATGAAGATTAAGAGTTACATACTATATCTCATTAACAAAGGAAATATTTTAGTAGAAAATAAACCATCATATTTACCAAACATCCAATTAGGAATCTATCAAGAGCCATTGTTGAAGAATAATCAATCCCACTCCTCATCCAAGTCAAGCCAAAATCACAACACCCACACACATAATATTTATTATCATAAGACCTCCTACAACTATGGCTCCATTCTTGGAAATATTTAGCAAGCTACTACCCAAATCAATACAATAAAAATCAAAACATCTAATTATGACATAATCATTCAACGTAGTGGGATTACTATTCAATGGAATTCTTTACCTACTCTTATTTATGGGCGTGATGTTATTAAACAATGTGAGAATGCTCCAACACAAATATAAATATTAGACCTTCTCAAAACATCTATTATTCATATGAAATACTTAAATCAAGGGTCCCTCACAACATCCATCCCTCCCACTTCCAAGCCTTTATCATCCATATTTCATCCCCACATCACTTTCACTTTAGTGAATGAAATATTCCATATTTAAGTCCATCCCATAATTTTGCATTACATGTAGAGGCCACTAGTTCAAAACATAAGGTTAAAAGATTACTCATAAATAATGGTACCAAGTTAAATATTTTCTCCCTCAAATTACTCCATCTTATTTTATCCATGAAAAATACCTTGGACCCACAAATAATAACAATCAAGCCTATGCTAATCTAGAAAAATACTCTAAAAAATCCATAACCTTACTAATCAAGGTTGGACTAGTGCTACAATCAACCCTATATCGTGTTGTTGATATTGACCTTCCATATAATATTCTCCTAGGACATCCCTAGAACCACACCATGCAATTTATCCCCTTTAACTTCCACTAATGTATTCAACTATTTTATGAATTTTAAAAAATCCATAACCTTACTAATCAAGGTTGGGTTGGTGATACAACCAACCCTATGTCATGTTTTTGATATTGACCTTCCATATAATATTCTCCTAGGACATCCTTGGAACCACACCATGCAATTTATCCCCTTTACCTTCCACCAATGTATTAAACTATTTTATGAATTCATTAAGGTTACTATCTCTTCTCACTTTCATCCCTTCCAATATTCCAAGATGATGGAAATGCAATATCAAAAAACTTGTCTTTTCCCTAACAATAAAATTATCACTCTTACCACCAATAAATAACTCACCTTGCATTGATCCAAGCGATATTTTATTAGAATTCACTCATCCACCTCAAAGTATAAGAGGCACCAATTTATATGAACCAAGATCTCCCAAATTGAGCACCAACTCAAAGAACAAGAGGAACCAACCTCATCTAAACCAAGAGGCACCAACCTTAGGATATAATAAAAATTATTATAATGACACTTACAAACAAATCTCTATCAAAATTCTTACAAAGTGAATTTGTGCATTTTTTCTCAATCTTTTGGACCGCTATGAATACACACTCTGCTCTCCTTCACTCACATTGACTTTATTCTAAAAAATAAGACATGAATGGTTCAGACATATTACACACACATGTACAATCTAAGTAAATTGTATTGTTTTCTACACTTTTGTACATATCGCACTCAAATTTCTGAAATAATTTTATTAAATATCAATCTGTGGTGAAAGATAATATTATTGTGTCGGCTTGGACCAAAAATCTGAACCATTGGTGATGAGCAAGTTGGCCTATAAAAACTAATTCATATCGCTACCATGTCAGCCTGAGAAACTCGGTTTCAAATCTAGAAGTTAGATGTTAAGAACATTTTAATCTGATTCATAGATCATCCTTCTTCATGGGAAAATGAATGGTGTATATTCAAATTGGTAAATTTCATCCCTTGGAATATGCCTCGACCAATAGGACTACATATACTTCTTTGAAAAGTCTTGGACATGTGTCACCATTATGTAGTTTCAAATAACATTCTCTCTTCTCTTTGTGGATGTGCAATAGTTTTTGATCTAGCATTGCAAAGTCATCAGCACTGGACACATGTCAATAGCCCACAATACTACAAACTCAGCATGGTTGTGAAAGCACCAAACTGTGCTTTTGCAATATAGTGACACTTGTCAACACTTTGTAACATGACAAACTTGACATAGTTTGAACATGCTCAAAATGTGCTCATACGCTATCACAACATATGTCTAACCCTCATGCACTGACGTCATCCTAGACATGCATCAACACACTGCATCACTGCAAAATCCATATGACCTGGACAAGATCAAAATGTGCTCAAGCGATAATGTGACACCTATCCAACACTCATTTCTTTGTGCATTTGAAAGTATAAACATTATACTTAGGCAAAGATATTTTAAACCTAATCATACCTTAAGTGGGGTTGGTAACCAATAATATAGAGAAGCTTAATTCTTAACTTAAGCAACTGAAAATCGTTGATAGCCAATCAATGATGAATTAAAACATAAAGTGCATGACTGGGCAAAAACAATTAGGGTTTACGGCTAAAACCCTAACCATACATGATCTCCAATCCAATCTAGAGGAATCACATCATGTAAACATGAACATAATATAGAAATAGAATATGGGTGAAATAGACAAGTTCCAAGTCCAAGGGAAAAAAACATATCTTAACAACAATTCAAACAACATTTGTAACTTTGAAAATATTTTACCATTTCGTTTACAATACTATCAACCCTTGTAGATCAATCATGTTTCCAAAACTCTCCACAAATAGAGACCTTGACACCAACCAATAGACTTCCAATGTAGAGTCTTTAACATTAATGACAACAATGCAACAACACCCCCCTTTGTCATTGATGGAAACACATAACACAAACTGAATTCTCTCCCCCTTTTTCCAACTCTCCAACTCTTCCTCTTAATTCTCCCCCTTTGACATCAATGAAAAAAGGAATATAAGAAGACATGTTCCATAATACTCCTCCTTTTTTATATCACTATCAATCTGAAACACTCTACAACACTCCCCCTAAGGGAAATACTCCAGGGGAAAAGTAAGGAAGTACTCCCCCTAAACGTGTGCTTCAATTAGGTCTTCACTGAAAGGAAGTAGCTGTCACTCCTAGCTTCTATCTAAGACACTCAAATATCTCCTTGGGATGAGGTTTTGTAAAGATATTTGCAATCTGATATTTAGTAACCACATATCTTAATTTGTCCTCTTGATCTGCAACCTTTTCTCTCAAAAAATGATGTTTAATTGAGATATGATTTTTTCTTGATTGCATCACTAGATTCTTTGAAATATTAATTACACTTGTATTATCACAAAAAATGGGAATAACTTCATTATATTTGACCTTTGAATCCTTCAAAGTTTGTTTCATCCAAAGAAATTGAGTGCAACATGATGTTGGAGCAATGTATTATGCTTCTGCTATTGACAAGGATATTGAATCTTGTTTCTTTCTTAGCCAAGACACAAGTCTGTCTCTAAGAAATAATCCTCCACCAGTAGTACTCTTTATGCCATCAACACTTACTACCTAATTAGCATTTGTATATGTTTCAAGAGTAAAATACTCACCTCTGGGATACCATAGACCATAACCAGTAGTATTTTTCAAATATCTAAAAATTCTCTTTACTACCTTTACATGTGTTTCTTTAGGTGTTGCTTGAAATCTCGCTATCATGCACACTACTTGCAAAATTTCAAGTCTAGATGTAGTCAAATACAACAAGTTTCCAATTATTGACTTGTATAGAGTTTTATTTACTTTAGGTGACTCATCATTCTTTCTTAGCTAACTAGATTTTAGTCCTCCATCTTGAACTTCTTCACCATTTCCTTGACATACTTGGTTTGTGATATAAAAATTACCTTATCTGACTAAGAAGTTTGTAAACTAAGAAAAAATGATAATTCATCAAGAATAGACATCTCAAATTCCTTTTGCATCTCTTTTTCCAACTCCTTGAACATATTGTCATTTCTACTACCAAAAATAATGTCATCAACATAGACAACAATAAATCAACCAATGTAAATATTTTTATCTTCCATCCCTCTTTTGAATCCTTGATACTATAGGTAGTTTTCCAATCTAGAATATCAATCCATAGGGGCATGTTTGAGTCCATATAGTCCCTTTTTCAATTTGCTAACAAAATCCTCATTTTCAGACAACTAAAATCCTTTAGGTTTCTCAATATACACAACTCTTCAAGATTTCCATTGAGAAATGCTAATTTGACATCCATCTGGTATACCTTGAAATTCTTAGAGACTAAATATGCCAATAACATCCTAATTTCTTCCAATCTAGCCACAAGAGTAAAAATTTCTTCAAAATAAGTACCTTCTACCTGTTCATATCCTTTGCAAACTAGTCTTTCCTTGTTTCTCATTACCTTCCCATCTTCATTCAATTTTTTTTTAATACCCATTTGGTGTTGATTATATTCTTATCCTTAGGTCTTGGAACAAGCTCCCAGTCTCATTCTTTTCAATCTAATTTAAATCTTCTTCCATTACATTTGTCTAGTTCTCATCTTTGCTAGCCTCTACAAAAAAAAATTAGGCTCAATTTTAGATAATAGACAAAAATTTATATGTTCATTCGTTCTTGCTAATATTCTCCTAGTCATAACTCCATCATTCTTGTCTCCAAGAATCTAATTTTTAGAATGATTTTTCTAAACATAATTAGCTAGAGCTTTTACATTTTATCTTTCAGACTCTTCTTCTATATTTTCATCTTCTTCTTATGTATTGGCTAATTGTTCAAAATATTGATCCCTTTTGGCTAATGGTAAATTATGTAGATCTTCATCAATTCTCATATTTATACTCTCAACAATCTTGTGCAATCTCTTATTGTAGCATTTATATGCATTGCTCCTTAACTAGTAGCCAAGAAATATGCCTTCATCTACTCTAGACTCAAACTTTCCCAAATTTTCTTCATCCCTTCTAATGTAGCATCTACTTCAAAATATTCTAAAATTCTTGACAAATGTAGGTTTTCCATATCATAACTCATATGGTGTCTTGTAATTGTTTACTCTCATTAGTCCTTTGTTAAGGATATGTGAAGCAATATGAACTGCTTCTATCCAGTATACAACAAGAAACTTGGCTTCATTTAGCATTATACTATCCATTTCCTAAATTATTCTATTGTTCCTTTTAGCCACTGGGTAAAAGCACAAAGTTGTGTCACACTTTCAGCCAACTTATTAGCACAACTGAATTTAAGTATTTCTAACTAAAAATCAATTTTGGTCAAACATATGATCTAGTAAGATTCATTCTAGCTAAGTTAGATACTTCCACAACTTTTTCAACTAAAATTGTTGGATAAAAATATATGGAGCACCACTTTGAGTCCAATTTACCAAAAACATAAAATTATTTGAAAAACTTGAAGTTTAAATAACTTCTGCTAATGTAAATAACATTTTTTTTTAAATGTAAAAATAAACTTTTGTAGATCCATAAGTGTAGTTTTCAAAAATATATTTATTTTAATAGTTTAATTATTTTTTATATTTTATATTTTATTTTTACTAAAAGTAGGTTATCAACACAAAATATTAGGTTGATTACTATGCCAAGGAAAAATACTAAAACTTATTAAAAAAAGTTGAAAAAAATATGATGCACTAGATAAAAGAATTTATTTTAAGATGGCATATTTTTTTTCCATTTTAGATAAATATTTAATATGAAAGTTGATGTTCGATGAAAATAGCTATTTTTTTATTCATGCACATTTTAATATTTATTTCAAAATATATATTTATCAAAATTGGAAAAAAATATATCCATGCACTAAAATTTCAAGTTATAAATACACACAAAAAATATGAAAGAAAAAAAAATTACTATAAAAAGTTTGACGTCCCATGCAACTTCATTTTCAACATTTTACAGCAACTAAATTATAGTTTTAATTTATTAAAAACTAGTTTAAAATATTTTTTTTAATTTAAAAAAAAAATACAAACATAAATATACTAAAAAATACATATTTTACTAGTTTACATCATTTCAAAATTCACAACATATATGCCACTTTTTAGCGATTCAAGTTTAAAAATTTGATCAGCATTGGTCGTTTCCTTTATAAAGTGTGACACAACTTTGTGCTTTTATCCCACTCCATTTTGTTGAGGAGTTCTTGTAGCTGAATATTGTCTTATGATTCCATATTATTCACAAAATTCTTCAAACTCATTAGAAGTAAACTCACCACTTCTATCATACCTTATGAATTTGATATTTGACCCTATTTCATTTTCAACCATAGCCTTAAAAATCTTAAATCTACTAAAGGCTTCATATTTTTCTCTCAAGAAAGAGTACCAAGTCATTCTAGTAAAATCATCAATGAATAACACAAAAAACCTTTCTCCTTGCAAGGTTTTCATTTTTTAAGGTCCACATAGGTTTGTATGAAACAAATCGAATGGATCGATATTAGAATGCTCCCTTTTCTTGAGTATTAATCTTGTCTACTTTCCTCGGTGACATGCTTTGTAGATTGTGCTTGCAGGCCTAGAAATTTTTTCCATATCTCTCATATAATGTTCATAATTGATCTTCACAAGATTATCAAAATTGATATGACCCATCCTTTTATGTCATATCCAAATCTCATATAATTGTCCCAAAATAAAACTTCTTCCTTTAACTTCAATGAGATTATACAAATTACCTTCAATCCTACTTGCTTCTTCTTTTTCTTCATCACCTTCTTCTTCATTATCATATTTCTTTACATTCTCTTCCTCTGCAGTGTTTTTAGTATTGTCCAGAGGAGTAGTTTATTCTTGTGTCAGAGGAGGAGTAAAGGTACTCTCCTTTGCAATGTCTTCTTTGATCATAGCATCCTTATCATCTCCTTTTTTCATGTCCTCCAATTCTGAAGGAGTGTTGTCCTATGCAACATCTACATTTATGCCATGCTCATGTTGAGCATCATATGTCTGCACTTCTTCTTCTACATTTTTTTATGGAGCAGTGGTATCAACATTTACTCCTTCTTCAACCATTGGAAGCAATCCTAGCTTCTATACAATCTCCTCTGCTTTATCATTGCTCTCCTTCTGGATCCTTTCAAGTTCATCTTTGTCTTTACCCATAAGGGAAGTAACCCTTTGTTTGGTCCTCAAATCCTTGCTAAATACAATAGCCAATGTGGCTCTGTCATCCTCAAATAATGGAGCACTCACTCTCTCCAAAGCTTCTTCTTTTAACCTTTCATGCTCTTTTACAGCTTCTTCTCTTCTCTTCAATAAAATGTTCCATAACTCTTTAGGTACATGCTTCTTTATGTTCCACATGTCCACCTCAAGGACAACTATGTACTTGACTATGGCTTCAATGATAGTAGCCTTGTTTGTTTCATCTAAATCCTTATACAGGGTTGCAATCTCTTCCAACATTTCATTTTGCAAAATGCTTTTAAACAATACCTCAAGTTTCATGGGGGGGTGAGGCCTTACTAGCTCAACTTTTTTTTTACTTTTTGACTTTGACCAGATTTTTTTACGATTTGTTTCTTTCTCCTTCTTCTCTAGAGAAGCCTTCTTGGCTTCCTTCTTCTTTTCCCTCATATGTATTACAAATGCTTCTTTTTCATTTTCTATCTCTTCACTTTTTGTGTCAATTAAATCATGTCTTTTCCTTTTTGCACTAGCTTCACCTTGTAAAGCCTCATTTCTTCCTCTTCATACCAACTGTGGTCCTTCTTCCAACTCTTCCTCTTCTTCAACAACATTGATGCCTATACCCTCCTCTATTGTATCCTTTTGTTTAACTCTTCTTTTTGTTGGGGTAGCAAGAGGTGCAGTGGTGGCAATTTCCTTCTTCTCTACCCTTGTAGCTTGTGCAACTAGAGGGGATTTGTCCCTTATTGGAGGACTGGTAGTTGTCTTCCTTTTCTCTCTAGTAGAAGATGTGGACACAGAAAAAGTAACCCTTCTACTTTTTTTCATGTTTGGGCCCTCCCAGTGGACTTTGGCTTGATTTTGCCTAGATTTAATGTTGTAATGTGGCCAACACATTCACATTAAGTCTTGGACCTTTGAGAATCATTAAGAATTCTAGGATGTCTTGTAAAAGTGTTGTGAAGTGTTGTAACCCACTTTCACACTTTTCTAGGACCCTTTCATTATAATGCACTTAATAAACCTCTTTTTATCACTTACCAAGTCTTATTTCAAAGTGTTGTAAAGAGTTGTAACAAACTCTCATGCTTTCCTAGGCTTGTCATCACTAATTCAACCCTTTCTTATGTTTAAATGACCCCTTAATGCACTTTCCGGCCATACTTAAGTGTATTTTTGAGAATATTCCCATTAAACCTTATTAAATACACTTCAATCCCCGACACCCAGTAAAATTGCCCTAGTGGGACTAAATCGCCAAATAGGGCAACTTAGTCCCATTAGGTACAAAAATCAAAATTATTTTAATTTTCTAGCGGGATTTTATTCTCTTGACCTTGAGGTTGGCTTGTGATGTGTTATTTTTGGGAAATATTGGAAAATCAATTATAAATAAAGGGTTTTCCCCTCATTTTTCATCTCCTTCAATCTTCTAATTTCCATTTCATTATTCAAGCATTTACTTAATCATTCTCAAGCATTCTAAGCACTTTCAAGCATCTATTGGAGCATCTTGTTGCATATCTTCAAATTTCAACATCAAGGGTTTGGTGAGTTTGTGACATTGCATGTTATTCATTCATCATTCTCTCTTTATTTCATTTCATTATCTAGTGTTTGATTAGCAAATTGGGGTTTGACCAAGGCAAACCCCTATTCTCTAACCCTTAACCCTTTTTCCCCTCTTTGCATGTGTGTTTTGCAGGTCTTGTATGTAGATTTGTCAAAGAGCAAGGTGTTAAAAAGTTGTTGTCAACTCATCAAAGTCATTCAAGTCAACAAAGCCCTAATTGAAGCTTGGAGACCTCTTTCAGCCTGTTTTCTGCCGAATTTGAACCAGACACCTGTTTGGAAGGGAAGTGCAGACCAAAAGCTACAGATTCTTGTCCCGAATTTCCTGAGATTCCCAGGTGGACTAAGTCACCATTTGTGGTGAATTAGTCCCACTTCTAGGCTTGAAAAGTGATTTCTGCATTTCCGGATACTGATTTGGAAGATTCTTGTTTCTGGCAGAATCTCCCTGAAACTAGACTAAGTCGCCCAGCTTGGCACAAGTGTCCCTGTTGGCTTCAACATCAAAATCTATAGGATTCCAGAGCCTCTCTGCATCAGACTCCAGATTCCAAGTGCACCTTTCCAATCTTGTTTATTTTTGTCATTGTTTACTTGCATTCTTAGTTCATTTTGCATACATCACTGTGTTTTCAAACAACTTGCATATCTTAGGTTTTGCATTAATAATCATCTTTCTTTTTTATTTTATTGCATTAGGACATTGTATTTAGGCATATTGCATCCATCAGTGCATTGATTTTGAGTGTATACATTTCCCATTTTGGCCCATCTTTCTCCTTTTAGGTGAAAAACCCTAGAAGTGTAAGAAAGCCATTGGAAGCCAAAATCTTTGTTTACATTTTGGTGAACTGACTTTTGAACATTTTCTTTTTTATTTCAAGTGCATTTTCATCCTAGGTTTAACTTGCATCAACATTGCATTAGGTTTTTCATTGTTTAATTTGCATCCTAGGGTTTTAAAAATTGCATTAGTGAAAAGCTCATATAGCTTGCATTTTTGCATTACTTTTCATTAAAACTTCCAAAAATTTTGCATTTTCACACTGTAGTTGCACCTGAACATATGAAAAGCATAAAATTTCATTTAAAATTTCTGAAAAATATCAAAAAAATCATCACTGCCAGGACTAATTCGCCACACTGGGCGACTTAGTCCTCCTACACATTTTGCACTGTAATTTTTGTCATTTTCTAAGCATTTTTTGCATTTCTATTTTTTGTTATTGCTTTGCTGTTACAATTTCCAAAATTGTAGTTATTAGCTTTTTCTTGCTCTTCGTTTACATTGCATTTGCCTCCACCTGCATTTCGAAACCTTTGCATGAGTGTTTGGTGTCCTATTGCTAATACCTTAGTGAGAAGAAGCTCAAGACTCATGTTATCCCATGATAATACACATGTTGTGGATCTTGGATTGTCTAAAGCTTCCACTCCTAGTATTGCAACTAGTACACTAGGCATGGACCCTACCTTTAGCAACTCTTTTCCTTCCAATAATATGCAAGTTGACACATCAAACGATCACATTTCGCAAGATAAAGTCATTAGCATTCATGAGGACTTAACACATCTCCAACATTCACTGTGTCTTGAAAACATTTCAACCACTGTGATTCCTGCTATAGAAAACATCCATCGCATTCTTGAATGTGACGAAGTCCTAAACATTATGAAACAAATTGTTGAGATATACCACAAACATGTTCCTTCCACCTCTAGTACATCCCAACCAGCAAACATTGTGGTTAGTCAAGGAGGACCTAACACTCCTCCTCCCTCCACAGTAGCATCCATACCTACCTATACCACTCAAGTCACAATCACAATGCAACAGGTCAATAATGTGATTCCTTCCTCGACTATTCCTGCTAGCATTCCTAATTCTTATGTGGCATCGCATGTTCTCTCCTCTTCCACCATACCATCTATAAGCATTTCATTCACTTGACCTACCACTACATACACTCCATCACCACTTTCCCTTCCCCCTCCTACCACTTACACTAACCCTCTCATAACACAACTTTTCCAAATTGTCTCCTTCATGCAAAAACAAATATCCACCATAAACCAAAACCAAAATGGACCACCCACCTATTATGTTCGTAGCAGCCCACTATCCCTAGAAATATTGCGAACACCAATGCCACAAGGAATAGAAATTCCTAGATTTGAGAAATATGGAGGGAAGGGTGATCATTCTAACCATGTTAATCCTTACACTGCCTTCTGTAGTGACTTTTTCCTTGACGATAAACTGTTGGCCCCAAACTGTTTCCTAGGACTTTAAAAGACACTGCCTTAGAATGGTTTTCATCCTTACCTAATAATTCAATTTGTTCATTCAATGAACTAGTTGATGTATTTATAAATCATTTCCAAGTGCATATGACTCCAAAGAAGACCTTGGTCGATTTGATGAGATGCAAACAACATGAAGAAGAAAAGATAATTGATTTTATTTCATGTTCTCAATCCCTTTACTCTCAAATCGATGTCAAGATTCCTGATCCACATCTTAAAAAAATGTTTATTGAAAACTTACAAACCAAACTTCAAGACAAACTCACAATGATGAAATTTCCCTCCTTTATGCACTTGTGTATCGCCCTTTGTGATTATCACAATTCAGTTAGTAGTCATGATACAAAGTCCACTTCTAGCTGAGCTAAGAAATTTGAACATGCCAATCCAAACAATTCACAACCATTTAGAAAAAAAACAAAGGGTTCTTATAGTTCAAACCCCCTCAACAACCAACTCAACCCGTCAATAACCAAGTAGCCGTTGTGATACCTTATAGTTATGGAGATCCGAAACGACAGTTTACACCTTTACTAAACACCCTTCATAACACAATGTCCCAACTTTTGCAACAACAAATGATTACTTTACCTATTGTTAAACCACTAGATCCTACTGAAACTTTACCTCCAACCTTTAAACCCAACACTTATTTCCATTATCATAGAAAAAATGGACATGACATGAAAAATTGTAAGCATCTTAAACACCTTGTGCAAGACCTCATTGATTCCAGTCGTCTATCCATTGCAAATATTAATGTTAAAGGCAATAAGTTTGTTGCCCCACCCAATCAAAATTTGCAAATTTTCACTGATCCAATGCCCAAACATAATGTGCCATTTGTCAAAGCTAGTGAAACTCCAAACAATGATGTAATGAATATTCATACAAATGTTGAACATCCTGATCCTATTCCACATACCACTACTATTAATCCTATGGATGAAATGGTAGGTGCGATATACGTTATCCCTCGTAAGGGCCAACCTAAGAAATCTATTGATATTACTTTCTCTTCTAAGGACATACTTCCAAATCTTCCCAATGGTCCTCTTTACATAGCTAGTCGTATTTATGATAAGCTCACTAATGGGATACCCATAGATCCCGCCTGTGGCGAGAATGTAATCACTGAGGAATTTTTGGTATTACATGATCTTTATTGAGATGATTATGATAAACCAAAAGCATGGATCAAAAAACATAATGGTTTTTCTTGCCCTACGATAGGATCAATCATCCTTCCATTACAGATAGGACCAAAAATAGTGGATGTTACATTCTCCATCATCCCGCAGTCGGACCAGTTTCGTTTGCGGCTAGGCCATCCATGGCTTCACTCAATGAAAGTTGTCCCTTTAGTCATACACAAATGTTTAAAGTTTTTGCTTGACAATGACATATTCACTATTCACCATAGTGGCTTTCACCCTTTGTCTTCTAAAGGATACTTCTCCTTAGAATCCTTTTGGCCTAAGCCCATGGAACCTATTATGTCTCACAAAGACTTATTTTTCATTGCTTACCAAAAGTTTAAAGCAAAGAAAATTGTAGAATTGTCCCTCCGCAACATGTCCCCGTCCTCTTCTGACACTCCTATCCTAGATGAAACAATGATTCAACCTGAACAAGAACCCACCCATCAAACTCAACCAACACCCGAAACTTCTCCCACCTCATCCAAACGACCAAGAGATAATGATAACAACTTCATCATGCCACCTCGTATAAAACAAGTCTATAAGGCAAAGGAGAAAGTGGATGAACAACCTTCCCTAGTTCCTTATGTTCCTCCCCTTCGGAAGGAAAAAAAACTAATGGTTGATCAACCCACTCCTTCACAAACAAAACTTGACAATAAAACCAAAAGAAACAGAGGATCTAGGGAGCATAGGTGTAGATGTCATGCCCTTGCTCGCAAGATACAAGATGAAGAAAATAAAGAAAATAAAAATCCACACTTGACAAAAGTAATGCATGATGACCCTCCTCCCCAATCACAACAAAATGATCCAATACTACTGCAACCCATGGTACACCCTTCATTAGACATTATCATTCATCCTTCGGTTGTGTTAACTTGGATGACAATGATGAGATTACTATAATAGATGAAGAGGTACATAATGATTTGAATACATTATTTTCCTCTTCCATGAGCTTAAACGACAAATCTCCTACAACAAGTGTAGAACCTGGTACTTCCCCTAGTTCGGCACTTGCACTTGTCCCTCTAGCTAGTTGTCCGCCCTCGACATATCTTGAACATGATTGAGAGGTGGATGACTTGCTTGACGGTTGACTTGCATTTGCCTTACTAGTCTTTTGAATTTTCTTTTTCTTTTTCTTTTTCTTTTTCATGTTGTCATGTGTGTAACGTGTTCCCCTGTAACATGACGTTTGATGTTCTCTCTCTCTTTGTGTCATTCCTCTATTTGTACAGGTTCATTCTTCTATATGTCGTACATTGCTTTCACATTATCTTTTCTTTTATCTTTTTCTTGTGTTTTCCTTTTGGGGATGACGCAAGGAATTGAGACTGCAATGTCTCTTTCATGTTGACCCAAAAGGCCCCTTTTCTTTTCCTTTTCTTTTATATTTTTCTTGTGTTTTCCTTTTGGGGATGACACAAGGCATTGAGACCGCAATGTCTCTTTCATGCTGACCCAAAAGCTTTTCCTTTTTCTTTCACCTTTTCATTTTCTTTTTGCTTGTGTTTTCCTTTTGGGGATGATGCAAAGCGTCGAGACATACTATGTCTCTTCCATGTTGACCTAAAAGGATCTTTCTTTTTCTTTTTTTTCGCTCTCTTTGTGTCATTCTTCCAGTTCTATGTATTTAGGGAATGATGACAGTTCTGAGCTCTTTACAAAACATTGCAACAATGAACATACTAACCCCAAATCCATAGATCCCTTACATGTGTTTGATGTTTTCATTTTGGGGGAAACTCCTTCCTTTTTCTTTTTCCTTTTTCTTTTTCCTTTTTCTTTTTCCTTTTTCTCTCACATGGCATAGCCTTACTCGGAAACATATGACTTGGCATAGGGGCTTTCCAAGTTGGCTCTCATGTCTTCTTTCTTGTTTGCATTTTTCCTTTGCTACTTTAAAGTAATTGCTCACAGTATGGTGTGTAACAATTCCTTTAAAGTGGGGGCATACATTGGCATTATTATTTTGCATTTTTCCTTTTTCTTGGTTCTTAGTGCAACCTTGTTACTTCATATGATTTGTTTTGTCGCTTTGTGGATGACATTCAGCGTGATTTCTTTCATGAGTGTGATCTATCTTAGCATATTACATTCCTCTTGGTGGCTTGATGTGACACACTGCATCCCCTAAGTTGTGAATTTTCTATTCTTTGATTGGTCCTCTCTTGGAGACATTAGACACAATTTTCCCTAAGTTAAAGGCCTCACATGAACTAAGCAAGACTCCTTTGAACATCTTTTGCATGTTGCATTTTTCATTTTTTATATGGCCACCTTGCATAACATAGCTTGCATGCTTGTAGTGTCATCGCGTTTGTTCATGAGTTCTAAGCATATGAAGCTTTGCTTGTCTTATGAAGCTCAAAATGTCATTTTCTTTTGTGGCACCTTATTAAATTTATCAAGAGGTATAACTTTGGTATGGTTGAGCGGGAAGCCCATTCCGAGGCATGACTTTTCCCCATAGCCACCTGCGTGTGTGTGAGTGCATACCAACCATGAGTGTATGTTTCTCACCTTTTTGGGCCTTCTCACCTAGTAGAAATCCATGAGTTTTGTTTCCCTAGAGTGAGTATACATTTATCTTTCCAGAAAAATAGCCTAGATCTGATCCACAATGGGATGGACAAACGATCGAAGCTTGATTCGACTCTCTCTTTTTCCTTTTCTTCATTTACATCATTCTCACGTGTGTTTCCTGTGCTCATGTTTGGTTTACCATGGGACCTTCATCATGGGGGCATGATCATCCCTCTTGATTGTTGTTATCTCATCTTGCTAGCATTAGTTCATTGAAACCCCTCTCGATTGCATGTACGGCTACTTTAGTGTGAGTCTGAAGCAGGTTCATCCTCTCACTAAAGTGGGGCCTAACTATGGACTCGAAAAAAGTAACCCTTCTACTTTTTCTCATGTTTGGGCCCTCCTAGTGGACTTTGACTTCATTTTGCCTAGATTTAATGTTGTAATGTTGCCAACACATTCACATTAAGTCTTGGACCCTTGAGAATCATTAAGAATTCTAGGATGTATTGTAAAAGTGTTGTGAAATGGTGTAACCCACTTTCACACTTTTCTAGGACCCTTTCATTATAAGTCACTTAATAAACATCTTTTTATCACTTACCAAGTCTTATTTCAAACTGTTGTAAAGAGTTGTAACAAACTCTCACGCTTTCCTAGGCTTTTCATCACTAGTTCAACCCTTTCTTATGTTTAAATGACCCCTTAATACACTTTCTAGCCATACTTAAGTGTATTTTTTAGAATATTCTCGTTAAACCTTATTAAATACACTTCAATCCTCGACACCCAGTAAAATTGCCCTGGTGGGACTATGAATGCTTGATCTAAACCTGCTTAAACATGGACAAACAACACAATGTTAGTCAATAAACAAATCTAAACTAGCATTCCCCATGAAATTCATTTGAAATGAAATGAACAAGAAAACAAGAGATAAACCAAATGAAAACTATGTAATCTTACTCAAAACAAACTCTCAATCCCATGGGGGAATTGGTGTTATTTTGATGTGGAAAATAGCCCTTTCCCAATTCCTTGCAAGCTTGAATGATGATTGATGATGATTTGATGCTCCTTGGTTGAATTTCTACATAACCTAGCTATGAAACAATAAGAATGGATGAAAATGGATGAACTTGATTCAAAAGATGATAACTTTGGCTCCCATTCTCCTCCAAATGAGCATAATGATTTTACATTGATTCTATCTCCCCCAAAACAAATAGAGAAGGCCTCTATTTATAAGAGATAAGGATTGAAGAATGAAACATATGGAGGATGTGGGACTAAAGATGATCCAATGATAAAGCGCCACTTGTCAACATGCCATTGAAGAGAGGTGGAGCACATTTTGGGCAATGTGCAAAGAGGGGGAAATTTTGAAATTCAAAAGATGGCTTGGAGGATGAGATGAAAGATGAAGTTAATGTCGCATGGCTCAAGAAAAGGACATGTAAGAGGCCTTTAATGCCTTGTTGGATGGACAAGACCTTTTGGAGGGATTTTTCAAATTTGAGGAATATTCCATCCTTGATACCTTTTTGAAAGTAAATAGGGATTTAATAAATCAATTAAAATTATTTTCATGAGCAAGTGGAAAAAGCTAGAGGATTTGAGTGATTAGAGTTAGGATTAATCATGATTTGATTAATTTTGATGAAGATTAGCTGATGTGACAACTTGATTTATATTTTTGGGTTGAAATAAATCAAAATGAGAGGAAAATGATTTAGACTTAATTAAATAAAGATTTTGATTTATTTAATTAAAGAAGATGGTGTTAGATTAAATTAAATAAAGATTAATTTATTTAATTTAATTGAGATGACTTTAGAACTTAATTAAATAAAATGAATTATTTAATTAAAAGAGGGACTATCTAGGATTAATTAAATAAAATTGATTCATTTAATTAAGAGATGAAGTGTGATGAATTTAATTAGATAGAGATTATTTAATTAAACGATTAGTAGAGAAATGATTCAGGACGAACTGGTGTTAGTAAAATCAGGATCAGGTGCATGCACATTTTACGTGTCTACAGGGACCAAGTTGCCACCTGGGGAAACTTAGTCCCACTGGGCACAAAAATCAAAATTATTTTAATTTTCTGGCGGGATTTTATTCTCTTGACCTTGAGGTCAGCCTGTGATGTGTTATTTTTGGGAAATATTGGAAAATCAAGTATAAATAAAGGGTTTTCCCCTCATTTTTCATCTCCTACAATCTTCTAATTTCCATTTCATTATTCAAGCATTTAATTATTCATTCTCAAGCATTCTAAGCACTTTCAAGCATGCATTGGAGCATCTTGTTGCATATCTTCATATTTCAACATCAAGGGTTTGGTGAGTTTGTGACATTGCATGTTATTCATCCATCATTCTCTCTTTATTTCATTTCATTATCTAGGGTTTGATTACCAAATTGGGATTTGACCAAGGCAGACCCCTATTCTCTAACCCTTAACCATTTTTCCCCTCTTTGCATGTGTGTTTTGTAGGTCTTGTATGCAGATTTTTCAAAGAGCAAGGTGTTAAAAAGGTGTTTTCAACTCATCAAAGTCATTCAAGTCAACAAATCCCTAATTGAAGCTTGGAGACCTCTTTCAGCCCATTTTCTGCAAAATCTGAATCGGACACCTGTCAGGAAGGGAAGTGCAGACCGAAAGCTACAAATTCTCGTCCTGAATATCCTGAGATACCCAAGTGGACTAAGTTTCCATATGTGGTGAATTAGTCCCACTTCCAGGCCTGAAAATTGATTTCTGCATTTCTGGATACCCATTTGGAAAATTCTTGTTTCCAGTAGAATCTCCCCGAAACTGGACTAAGTCGCCCAGCTTGGCACAAGTGTCCCTGTTGGTTTCAACATAGAAATAGATAGGATTCTAGAGCCTCTCTGCATTAGACTTCAGATTCCAGGTGCACCTTTCCAATCTTGTTTATTTTTGTCATTGTTTACTTGCATTCTTAGTTCATTTTGCATACATCATTGTGTTTTCAAACAACTTTCATATCTTAGGTTTTGCATTAATAATCATCTTTCTTTTTCAATTTATTGCATAATTAGGACATTGTATTTAGGCATATTTCATCCATCCTTGCATTGATTTTGAGTGTATACATTTCCCATTTTGGCCCATCTTTCTCCTTTTAGGTGAAAAACCCCAGAAGTGTAAGAAAGCCATTGGAAGCCAAAATATTTGTTTACAGAAGGTAAAGCCCTAGAGGACTTCTAGAAAAAAGGAGGTGTGGTAGTTATCCTACCAAATCTCCTTGCACTCCTGGATGCTTCTTTCAACACTCATATCTTCTCTAGCTCTTCTTCTTACATACTGCACTCTTTCCTTTGAAGTGCCCAATTCTTGTGCATACGCATCCACCATCTTATCAACATTCTTCCTGATGATAGGTTTTTTTTTTTTAAGTGTACTTCCATAGAATTTTCCTCATAAGTCCCATATCTAGGTTTTGTGGCATCTTTGGGACTCTTCAACAAGATATCAGAATAACCATTAAGATCTACTTTTGTTACCTCATAACTTAGTTTAGGAACCGAAATAGTCCTTTGTTCCACTGCCTTCATAATGCATTAGTCTATAGATATAAGAAATGTGATATCATTTTTGTATTTCTCCACAATTGTCCTCAAAATTATCTCTCTCATGCATTCTCTTTTGAAATATTGTGAAGAAATCAACAAGGGCATCATCTTATGCTTTGACATCTCCAAGACTCCTCATATGATCTACAATTTGATGTGCAATAGGCCTTCCACTTATCCAGTTTTCCTTTCCAATTATGGGAAGCTCCTTCAAGAAATAGAAGAGTAAGCACATAACCAAAGTGCCATACTTAAACACATATTTATTTTCCTTTTTTTGCTTCAAATTCTCCATTAGTTGTTGCCTAAGCAACTCACAGAGGTCATAATATGCACCATTCTCTATCATCTCATGTTCCACATTAATTATAGTGGAAGATATATAATTGTCTCTATTTGTATAATAAATTTTGTAACTAATAACAATTGTGGCATATCTAACAATTGGGCTTATAATGGGATTGATAGTTAAAGCTCTCATATCATAAGTAGCACCAATTTTCTCCATAACCACTTTATTTTTTATGGATTTCAACATAGGAACCGATCTGGTGGAGCATAGACCAGCAACCTCCCTTATCACTTCCTTTTTTATCATATTTGGTATATCATTCCAAATGAATTGATCATGAACTCTGCTCAAATCCATTCTAATCCACTTGATATTATAAAAGAAATTAGGAAACCATTGCCATATGTCCAATTTCTTCTCAACTAGGTTTTTATATTTTGGTTTTTGGGAAAAGTCCTCACCTGTTAACTCATTTTCCCCATATGTCACTTAACTTAGTGGGAGAATTCTCTTCCTCTTTCCATGAATGTAAGCCCTAATACCCTCAGTTGGTAGAACCCCATATGGAATATGTGAGAATGTGCCTAATGAGTCATCATCTATGGTTTTCACAAGATAACTTTTGAATTCAGTTTGTGGTTTCTCCATAACCTCTATAACCCTCGATATAGCCATCTCAATATAGATTCAAACTGATTTCAAACAAAGATTTCTGGAAATTAGGGCACACAAGATTTGCAAAAAACCTTTTTACTTCATTCGTCAAACTAGGGTTTCGATGCTCTAAATCTCAAATCGCCTTATGCACTTCGAATTCTCTTCTCACTACTCTGCTCCTCTTTGAATGTTTTTGCAAAATGATTTTTCCTTAGTGAATTTTCTTATAACCCTTTGATTTGACCTAATTCTACATTAAATGCTTCAACCCATAAATTTGGACACTTTTTTTATATGCACAAACAACTTCTGAAACTCCACAACTTCTACATCATATTTTCTTTTGCAATCTTCACCAATAGATCAAGCATGTTGATCTACATCACATATCTTCATGTTGTGGCATCAACACCTCTTTTCTAGTGAGGGATTAAAGATATCCATTAAAGCTCCCCCAAAGCCATAGCTCTTGGCTTAGTTTTTGGAGGAAACATTTGCATCAAAGGATGGTATAGATTCTCCCTTATCTTTTGTTTCTTCCTTATTTTTCTAAATATTTTCTCTTTCATTCTTTACTTCAACTAAATCAACCTTTTTAACCAGTTCATTCCCTTTTATCGGATTATCCTTCCTTGTATTTCCGCTTCTGCAAAACTTGGAAATGTGTCTAGGTCTACTGTAATTGTGACATGTGATATTCTTCTGAACATTATTCCTTCCATTCACTCTAGATTTGCATTGATTAGCCTTGTGTCCAAATCCATAGCATGTATAATATTAACCATTGAAAGATTGAATCATTCTACCATTGTTATAGTCATTCACCATTTGAATTTTTCATTTATTTGCTCTATGGCCAAATATTTTTCATGTAAAACATTGAACAGTAAAGGATGGGACATTTTGATTCATTCTGCTTCTACATTACATTGCTCTATGTCCAAATATATTGCAAGAGTAACAAAAACCATTGAAATATGGGTACCTTTGTGCATTTGGTTGTCTTACCGGTGGTCTTCTAGCTTCATTTCTTTGATCCCAGATCTTGCCATCATTCTTCTTGTCTTCAATCTTTTATGGTTCATTGATCTTCTCTTATGAATTAGGTGTCTGATCTGCTTTTGAGCTTTCACCTATTTCAAATCCTAAGCCACTTTCTTTTGGATGCTTTCTAACCTTCAATCATCTCATCAAGCATTGTGGAACTCATATTGAATTTTTCGTCATGACTTCTTGCTTTCTCCAGATCTGATCTCTGATTTACTACTTCTTGTTCAAGCCTTATGCATTCATTAGATTTTCTTTTCACCATTGCATTTAGACACTCCTCATCTCTTTTCTTTTCTTCAACTTGCACTTTTAGTCTAGTGATTTTTTCATTTGCTTGTTTCAACTTCTCACTGACTTCCTTATGCATTTATCTGAACTTCTTGATTTTTTCTCTCAATTTTCTAATACACTCATTTACTTCTTTGGAATTTTCCTTCAAATCTTTGTTTTCACCTTCAATTTTTTCTAGATCTTCAAGAGAAACTTTGAGTTCTCCATCTTTGTCAAGCATGCAATCTTCTATAAAATCAATAGCATGAATCTCTTCCAAAGGAATAGGTAATTTTTTGTCAACCATATGTTCAATCTCCAAGACCTTCCCAAAGTGATTAAGCTCCTTCCAAGGAACCAAGCTCTGATACCAATTGTTGAACACTCAGAATACTGAGAGGGGGGTGAATCAGTATTCTCTTAAACCATCCAAACATTAAACATCCAATCAACTACAATAAGGAAATAAAGCATGAAATATTCACAACATCACATAACACATGAACGCCAAGATTTTTATGTGGAAAACCCAAAAATGGAAAAAATTGCGGTGAGGGTTAGCTCATAATATATTATAACCAGTTATAGTATATTTATAGAAATGCTCACTGCAGGTGGACTCACTATCCAAGGGGACTCACTGTCCACATAGAAAAATATGCAAGAGAGATGGTGGCTCACAACCTGTTTTGAACTGTTACAATTGCATCTAATATATGCTTGAATACAATTCCAATGAAGCACAATAAAAAAAATTATCTTATTCTAAATCAACACTCTACCTCGCTCTTCATTCATACAATTATGATCTTTGACTTAACATCTACAACTCAACTTTGCACTACTCTACTAAAATTATCATTACACATATCACACTTTACTTACATTACTTCAAAACTCCTAAAATAATCCAACATATATATCCACATCAAGTATAACATCAATTAGGTTGCCCTAATTAGATATAATATCCAAAATGTAAATTGTTGGCTATAAAACTTTTCATCCACACAATGTGTCATAATTCAAATCTTAAAACATCTTAAGATAGGTCAGCATGGACCTATAATAGATCCCACATAAGATAGCAATACATATTTAACCTTCACATAGCATTAAACATATTAGGTCAGCTTCACATAAGACCTAATAGAAAAACCTTCATCTATGTATCCACATCTCAACATCTGGACCTCAAAACTCAATACCATTTGGAATTCATGCTCTACTAACATCTGGAAACTTATCTTCAACACCGCAAGGCCAAAAAATCATCCATGAAGAAGTACAGAATCTCCCACACAAATACATTGTTTAAAAAGCAACTATAATATACCAAGCCAAACTCTCTTACTCATATATCTCAATCCACTTGTCCAAACATGATGAAATCTTGGAATTAGGTACATATAACATTCAGAAAAATGATGTTAGAAGTGCAGAGTGAAACCTTCATTTGCGAAGTGGTGCAAACCAAAAAACTAACGCATTGTTATACTATATTGGAAAATTTGACACTTAGTCAAATTTCCACACAATTGATCTTCCAGACCAACTCATCTTGCATAAATTTCTTCCTTAACATCTCAAAAACTTGTCAGGATTAATCAAAATGATCCACAACAATGTTGACATCAATGAAAACACTGTAGCACATCGTTATATACCTTCCTACCATTCATGCTTATGTTGCCAAGCAACATCATCAATGACAAACTTCATCAACTTTCCAACATAGTGTGCTAGGATACATAATCCTTGTGAGTTTTGTGTTTGATAGAAAACTCATTGGAGACATTGAGATGAGTCCACATGTCCATTTTGTGATTTTTCAAGTCACATATAGATCTACTTGAAGCATCTTGCGGACTCGTGGAATCCCTTTAAAATTGAGACATTGATTGACACTTGTCCCCTTTCCGCAGTTCTACAACAACTAACTTAACCTTTATAAAACTATCTGCAGACTTACAAAACCATAAAGTGCTGGGTCACTTAAGCCATTTAATTAAGAACATGTGAAATATTCTTCTTAAGTGATCATTAGGAGAGGATCATGGGGTTGGTAACTTAACATTGTAAAGGACTTAATAAAATAACTAATGACATCGAGAACCGAGGGAGCAGGTCAACAACAAATTAGAAATAACATTTCAACAAACCATAGCAAGAGTGGCAACATTTTGTCAAACCTAGATTTGTCTAATTTTATTTCATTCCATAGTTTAGCACTTGTTTTATGGTAAACTTGTTGCCATACAATGGTAAAAGCCTCCAAAATCTCACTTATCACATAAAAAGGTAGATAAATATTGATTTGACAACATTTTATTTCCATTTTGAGTGTTTTTTGTCAATTTGATGACAACTTTCTTTTTTCATTTGTATTGCTTTATGTTTTAAATCTACATACAAACATTTCATAAATAGATAATACTTAATTTCTTGAAGGAAAAATCTAGATTTGTCTAAGTTTATTTCATTACATTATTTAGCACTTGTTTAATGGTAAACTTGTTGCCATTTAATGGTAAAAGCCTCTAAAATATCAGGTAAAAGGCTAAAGCCTCCAAAATCTCACTTATCACATAAAAGCCAGATAAGTATTGATTTGACAACATTCTATTTCCATTTTTAGTGTTTTTTGTTAATTTGATGACAACTTACTTTTTTCAGTTGTATTGCTTTATGTTTTAAATTTGCACACAAATATTTCATAAATAGATAATACTTAATTTCTTGAAGGAAAATCTATATTTTTCTAATTTTATTCCATTCCATTATTTAGTGCTTATTATTAATTATTTAATTCAGCCACATGCAACTAGAACTTACAACTTGTAGCCAATGCATGCACAAACACATACTTTGTAGTATATTAACATACATAGAGTTTTATATTGGTGTAATCATTGAACCTCCTTTAAAGTTATGTGCAAGTGCTACTGTTAGAAACATTAATGCTATTGCTAATTACTTGTATAATTTGAATAGACACTTAACACACAAAATAATTCTTTACTGTAAATGAATAACGAAGAATAACATAGCCATTTATTTTATTACAACTGAATTATAATGTTACATAATTACATAGCTTTTTAAATATGAGTAGATCATGCAAGCTCTTGTTTTGTATAAATGACACATGCCACTTTACATCAGACGTAATTGATTCCAATCTAGTAGTGGTGTTATGGGATGCAAATCATATTCTCAAACTAGAGGGCTTTCCAACCATGCTTGGGATCTAGGGATTTCACATGATAGCTCCAAGCCACCACTATGGTTCTGCATTTATAGAAAATTTTGTACCTTGGTTTTGCATCCCACTATGGTGAAGCACAAGCTATGGGATCTAGACCATATACTTAAACAAATGACTTTGAGAATCCATAGGGCTTGCCTACCATGTTGGGGAAATGAGAGCTGTGAATTTAGAAAATGTACCTATCCTGGTTACCAATTGGAATTATGAAAAAGATAAGGGGTAGTAAATCTACTCCCACCCTCTTTGGGTAGTTCCAAGGCAACAAGATAGCACAAAATGACTCTGAAAGTCCACAGTTCCTGTAATGCCCCGCCAAGGTTTCCATTAAAACAAAGCGTAAAGAACCAATTAACCGAATTTATTTTTTTTAAAAGTCATTCGATTACACAACTGTCTTAAGGATTCCAAGACGATGTTACTTAAACATTATAAATATGAACATCACAATATAATGTTAAAGTCATAAAACATAAGTACACATATTCATGAATGATCCAATTTCATTAACTTTTTATACAGTCAAAATTTATATATATATCCAGTTTACAAGTGAGATTTAAGTAAATCTCGATACATCGTAATGATGATACAATGAGTACACTCATATGCATGAGGTAAATATATAAAGAGGATAATGATCTCATCATACCAAAATTCCATGTCTTTGAACACGTTCAACGTTCATCATCATGAACAAGAAAGTGATAGGAACCAGCTCCACGAACAATGTTATCCAAGTATAGCAATATCTGTAAGAGGACCCAATGGTGGATAATAGCACGATTTCCTCCCAACCGCGTGGTACCCAAAGGTCCACTCCCTCCGTGCTAGGAGATAATGACAGGTCCATAAGACAATCAAACAAACAACAAAGAACATACATTACATGGCTGACTACACATAATGACATGACAAAATTTAAAACTCCCAGAGGCAACAACAGTAACAAAAGTGACTCTACATAAGAGACCACAAACATGCTTCAGGACAGAGTGTCATCACATGGTTGTTCTAGGTTATCCTGATGAATCTTCCTAGACTACCGGCCCTCATCCAGAGTTACCCTGGCAGTCTCTACCGATTCTCGGCCCCTAGACAAACTTATGCGGCGTTAAATTACCTTTCAAGAAGACAAGGTAGACAATAAGCCATTCCAGGCCTTCTCAACCTACCCTTAATCTAAACGAGCATTAAGGCACTAGGTGAGGCATACATATTATCTGAATTAATGTTAAATACTACCTAACCCCTAGTATATTAGTTAGGTTTCCACTGGATTACAAAAAACCCACAATAGGTTACCCTGGCAACCTCTTAGGGTTTCGGCCCCTATCACAAGCCACTCTTCCTATAAACATGACACAACATCAGAATACCAAGGACTTCCAACATATGTATAAAACACCATAATAAACATATCTCATTCATGGTCCAATCATGAAACAATTCAAACACCTCAAAGGTGACAAATAACTCTCGCATGGCTGAGTCCCAAAATAGATCAAGGTATCTAAAACAAAAAATGAACAAACATAAAAAAAAAACTCATACCTCAAATCAACCCTCAAGCCTCTGAAAGTAAAAAGGACTCACAATTTGAAATTTTGATCAAAGATTATAAACAATAAGCTATTGTTCATCATATATATAACCAAAAATTCGCTTAACAACAACCATATAAATCATTTTCTATAAATAATTCAGAATTGTATTTCTTTACAAATCAATCTTTTCTCTTAACATATTATATAGATATTTACATTACAATATAAAAGAAATCCAACCAACTTTAATATATATATGTGTGTGTACATATATTTATATACTAACTTTTAAATTAATCGCATATAACTCCTCATCATTCAGTTAACTTCGACACATGAAATTATTGGCTAAGTGAAGATACCTCATACTAAAATAGAGATAACAATATTTATCTGGTAGGTCTTTAATACATGCAAACAAATGCAAAACATTCAATGAGTCTACGACTATCATAATTGCCAGATACAATATTGTATTAACCTTCAATTTAAAATGACAATTTCAATAGGTTTAGATAAGATTAAGTGGCTGTAAAGAAATGCATTGCAAGCTTTTAAGCAAAATGATCTATCACATTCAATGCAAGTTTATGTGCCATGCGATTTAGATAACACTAAGAAAGGATAATAAAAATAAACTAGAACTGGCAGATATCATAAACTATAAATAGGAGAAAGCGCGCCATGCATGAAGATATATTTTATCATGCAACTACCTTCAAAGATGATATGCGCACCAAGCAGCTTGAAGCAATAGTGAACACACAAGAGTTTAAGGCTAAGATAAAAGAAAGAGATCTAGCATCTCCAAGTTATATATACAAATAGCTATCATAAGTTATGAAAAAAGAGAGACGACGGTATTTACAAGCAATGCTTCCAAAATACTTTTAATCTAAAAGTATAGATTCATTCACTAATGAAAGATTCAGACATCAAGATTGCATGGCGCTAAAACAATGAAGAGACTTAAGTCTTAAATTAAAAAAATTATAATTTAATATTATTGCCTATTTCAAAAAGCTACAGGCAGACAATAGATTTCATAAGCAAGGTCAAAAGAGGTGTTTTCAGATATATAAGCCCAAATCATTCACTTGGAAATCAAGATATATCTAAAGGAAGAATTCAGAAAGGCGTTTTGAACCTCTACAAACTTCTATGTTCATATGTAGCAACAATGAGATTATTTAAATCTCTACAAATTTCTATTTTTAAATACTGTAGATGTGACATTCTGCGGATGAGCTACAAGAAAATTGCGGTTATAAAAATTATCCTCTCAAGAAATGCACGAACCATCACATCGACTGAAACCACATCCTATTGTTCGACACCACAAAGGAGCGACATAATGGTTGAAGGTTCAAAATATTAAAGAGTTGAATGGAGCACGCCTCAGCTATGACAGGTTACCAATTATTGAGGGAGATGTTTAAACATCCATTCAAGCGTTGCGGCTATAACAGGTTGGGAAAGGAATCAAGGAGACTGTTTAAAACTATGGCAATACTTTTGTTTCATAAACTGGGCGAATTAGACAAGGTTTTCGAGTCTATAGTTCTTCAATTCATAGTTTCAAATAGAGCCATTAAGTTTGGCTAATATGCAGATCCATGATAGGGGCGGCGCTATAATACATTTATTCAATAAAAGATGAGAAACAATCAAAAAATTTGTAATGCTTAAAAGTGGTTAATCATGAATTTTAAGAAGCTGTGATCTAACTCACATTCATCAAACTCCAGAAATATAAATATAGAATCTAGAAATGTAGTGCGAGCATTGAGTATATACCAATGCAATTCTTCGTTAAAATAAAATAAAAAGGAATTACATAACTATGATTAAATTTCTCATAACCCAAATCAAAAGACACGGCCGTAAAAACATATAATTTGAACAGCCTAAATATGGTACCTAATAATATCAAACAACTGGTATAATTTCTTAGTTCACCTATTAAGTATGCGTTTTACAAAGATTAATTATTTTCTCCATCTATCTAATTCGGATACTCTACTAATTATTTCATGTTGATTGTGCAAGTTTAGCTAAGCAATCTTTTCATAGACAAGCATAGATATGTTCCAGTGCAATCATGATTTTTCAAAATATGCAAATAAAAGAAGAAAACCTATTTATGCTGAAAAGATGAGCTGAGAAAAATATGTAGCTTCTATCAATTCAACTTGAAACACTAGCTAAAATGACAAGAAATCCAACCACTCCAGCCCAATAATATGCTTACAAACAAAATCTGAGATAAAATCTTTTTCCAGAACAACTATCATGCAAAAATAATCTAAAAACTGCTGCCATGAAAATTCTTCTAGAATATTGTCGTGAATGAAAATTGCAACCCCCAAAAGCTTTTAATGCATTTAATTACCTCAAGTTACAAAACTTAACTGATTGTAGTCATGCATTCAAAATTTTCTCAATCAATTATAATCATTAAATATCTAAGATATTTTCTTTTAACTCAAACTCAAGTTTTCAAATATTTATAACTTATTGAAACAAACTCTTTCAAAATATCAACTTTTCAAAAGCATCTAGTTTGCACAATTAATTCAACAATTATATTTAATTAAATACTTTTACAAAATTAACTTTCACTTTTAAAGTAAATGACTTATTTAATTTAAATTATTAAATTACACCATAAATATAAACGTAAACATTTAATCAAATATATTAAAAAATAATCATTTAACTAAAATAATGAATTCCAAAACTAAACAATACAAACAAAAATGACACAACAGAAACAGACTAAACAACAATGGGTGACAAAAGATACTCGTTCAATGAAGAACGATGGTTTAATAAGGACCTGACACTATCTCTAGATCAACATAATTTCATTGGATTAGGGTACGCTTAGACTTGACAAGCAAGTGAAGCCGATACCCGGTACCTGTATCTGCATAAAACATCACTGTTAAACATATAAATATATATCAACAAACACACCGTGAAGAAGAATCGCAGCGTAGCAAGATACTCACGAGTGAGTAGTGCTACACTGTCTTCTTCACCAAAACTAACAAGCATTATTTTACCATACACATCATGATAACCTCATAACAACTTATAAGCAAAATAAACCATATCACATACGTGTCAATCTCAATATCATCACACAAGTAAAACAAAATAATCAGGTTGTCAAATGTATCACCCATAGAGTATAAAACATCATAAAGTCAGAGTCATATCTAAAACAAACAACATAGTATCATAATCACTAAAGCATCTATCTAACAATTGAATCAAGCTAAAACAGAGTGTCGTAATTGGAGGGACACTATAGTTCCTCTTTGAGGGCCTTTATTAAAATAGAGTATGAGAAGTCGATGACTTTGAAAGCAAACAATATTATAATACTTATATGGGCGCACACTTTTTTAAAGCACTTTCTCCATCAAAGCTCCTCATCTTAGCTCAATTTTTTTTTCAAAATCCAGGTAAACCATATCAACTTCTTTCAAATTCCATCCATTTTGAATTTGAAGGAAATTGGTCTTTTACTCTATAACTATATAACTAGAAGCAAGAGAATTTAGAGTATCCCCAATAATACCAAATCATATTATTCCTTATTAACCTTGCAAAATGAAAACCCTTATCATAATTCAAAACATTGCACTCAATAGTAAAGCCTTTTATGAATGATTTAGTTGTTCTCACTATCCCTATTTATGGTTCATTTATGAGCTCTCAACTCACCATCCTGATCCCTATTTACTTGTGAGTCGTGTGAGGTATAACTATTTTTTTCTGCACTAACCAAGTAACCAACTTTAATTGTGATTCTTGTGAGAGCAACTTACAATATTTATTTTGATTGATGTCTAGTTACATGCACATTGTATTTCAAGCTGACAAGTTGTCAAGCATGCCACTCAAATGATATGGAATCATTACAAATCTTATTTTGATTGATAAATGGATTCATGACATCATAAATTACAGTATGTCATGCAGTTTTCAATATCAAGTTATCCAATCGCTTGCTTTAGATGTACATATGGCATTAATCCGTGATTCTACAATCCAATGTTCTTCAATGAACAATAATCCTACGTGATTGCAGAAATCAACAAAAAGAAAAAATGTGCCATACTTTCTGCCATTTTCAATATCAAGCTATTAAATCAAAATTTTGCTTGCTTCGAATTAGAAGAGGAACTTAATTTTGAATCTTTTAAATATTTCTCAGGTACATATGGCATTAATTCATGGTACCACAACCACATTTTCTTCAATGAACCATAATCGCATGGAATTGTGGTTCAATCGATAAAACGATATAGAATTAAATAGTCGGTAGAGTACTTTGAAGCATTGAAAAGATAGAGAATTAAATGGCATTGAATAGTGAAATATTTTTTATACATTACCTTAATTTTTCTTAGTATATTAACATTATGAAATAATAATATCTTTTTGGAGTCTACTATGATTTTTATTCGCATACCAGTTTCTTGACAATTAAGAGTAATATTAAGTATATATCAAAAAAATAAACAAATGAATCATACAAAAATTAGAAATATCTTTTCAGTCTTAAAAGCCACATTTTTTATATTGAACAAAGCAAAAAGGATTTACAAGAATGGAGCTACAAAAAGTATTTTAATTTAAGTAGCTGAAGACTGATGTACATAGCCAGCTTGGCCAAAAAGCCACTAACCGTGACAAAAAAAGCAATCATAAAATACATATTACAAGAGATATATAATAAAATATAGACACAATTCATTACAAAAAAAATATTTATCAATAACAGAGGCCCCGAACCAGGTGTTTGAGTAGGAGGTGAATCAAATTGAACAAAGTAAGAGCAGAGAAGAAAAGGGCGTCACCCAAATCCTTCCTCCAAAACTCTAGACTCTACAATGATTCATTTATCATATCACACACCAAACCACACCTCTTAACTACTATGGAAAGAGCTTGCACTACAAAAGCAACCAGTTCAACTTTGGGAAATATTCCACCAACAAGTGCTAACCCAAATTCAAAATTGTAATGCTCAAGTGCCAACTCCAACGAAGAAAGAGAGTAAATGAAAGGTTGCAAATAACATATTGCTAGCATCTTGACCAATTCTTTATCCAACAAAATTTCCATGCAATTAGACAAGAAAGCAAAAGCTACCTCAGAAAATAGAGCACGGGGGTTGTTTTGAAGCCATTCTTTACCCAAAATTGTTCTTATAGCCTCCTCAACCTGCACACAAGGAATGTTGAAAACCATACCCAGCTTTCGTTTATTGTATGCATGGTTGATTCTTTTCTCCCAAAAAAATTTGGGTAGCATGACACGCCATGAAGACTCCATAATATCATAGTGAAATTATGAAAGAGAAGAGAGAAAGTGAAGCCAAATATGTTATAAATGATATGAAGAACATTAAGTTGGTGAAGTATCTATAGAATGAAGACATCAATACTTAGCACTTGAACATTTAATTCACCACTTGATGTGACAATATTATTTCACAAAAATTGAGTCATGAATTTAGGTGATTTAATAAGTAATAAAACATAAAACATTGATATTTGTAAATATAATAGTTCTAGGGTTATTCTAGAGGTTTGAATTCACATGTGTAGTGCTTCAGACATTTGCTTCCGGAATGCAACTGTAGTTGTCCATCGAACATTCATCGAACGATTATATTAATTTTTTAATTTACCACAAGACACACATGTTGATGTGACAATATTATTTCGCAAAAATTGAGTCATGACTTTAAGTGATTTAATAAATAATAAAACGTCAACATTGATATTTGCAAATCTAACAGTTCTTGGGTTATTCTGGAGGTTTGAATTTGCAAGTCTAATGCTTCAGACATTTTCTTCCAAAATGCAACTACAGTCATCCATCAAACATTCATCGAACGGTTATATTAATTTTCTAAGTATATTACTGTTATATTAATTTATTAAATAATACAACTCATAGTTACTGGTCGTTAATTTGCACTGACATTTGGCTTCAGACATAGTACTTCACTCAATGGCTCACTTAACACTTTTGATAAGAACTTATAATAAATATGTTGACACTTTTCCCCATTCTAGACACTTTATGAAGGAATTTGGTTGTGTGGAAAATTTGTCCCAAAATAGAACAATATATAGCATTTGATATTTTTTCCACCCACGCTATGATTTTTTATTGGCATACCAATTTAATTCACCAATGAATTATTTTATTGGTTTGAAATTATGTTTAATTCACCAATGATTTTGTTTATTGGTTTGAAAATAGGTTTAATTCACCAATGAAAATATATTTTTTGGTTTGAAAATAGGTTTTAATCGCCAACAAAAATATTTTTTGGTTTGAAAAAAGGTTTAATTTTCCCATAGAAATATTTTTTCTAGTTTCAAAATAGAATTAACTCGCCAATGTAAATATTTTATTAGTTTGAAAACAAGTTTAAATCGCCAATGAAAATATTTTATTGGTTTTAAAAAATATAATTCGTAAGGATTTTCTACAGACTTCTAGTGATAACAAAAGATTCGCCAATTGAGATTATTTTTTTCCCTGAAAAAAGAAAAAAATTGCCAATAATTTTTTTTTTTGGAAGTATACAAGATTTTCCAAGTTTATACATCTTCTCCAAGGGGGGGTTCTTAAAGTTATCCCTGAAGGAGACACCAATCCCCAAAACAGTTTTATAGGCACCAACCTAAATGATATACCAATCCCCCAAAATTATCACCAACTTAAAGAACAAGAGGCACCAACCTCAAGATACAATAAAAATGATTACAATGACACTTACAGAAAAATATTTGTCAAAATGCTTACAAAGTGAATATGTACATTTTTTCTCAATCTTCTAGACCGCTATGAATGCACACTTTGCTCTCCTTCACTTACACTGACTCTGGTCTGAAAGATAACACATGAATAGTTCAAAAAAAAATTACACCCATGTATAGTCCCAGTTTTGTACTATTTTCTACACTTTTGTACATCTCACTCTCAAAATTTTGAAACAATTTTCATAAATACTGATTTGGGGTGCAAGATAACATTGTTATGTCAGCCTAGACCAAAAATTTGATAAGAAAGTTGACGTATGAAAAATGATTCATATCGCTACCATATCAACCTAAGAAAATTAATTTCAGAACCAAGAAATAGTCATTAAGAATATTTGAATTTAAGTCATAGATCATCCTTCCTTGGAAAAATGAACGATGTATATTCAAATCAAGAAATATGAGCCCTTAGAATATGCCTCAACCAATAGGACTGTAGATACCACTTTTAAAAGTCTTAGATGTGTGTCACCATCACGTAGTTTCACACAACCTTCTCTCTCCTCTCTATGGACACGTGATAGTCATCGATATAACATTGAAAAGTCATTCGACACTAGATATCGTCAATAGCCTACAACATCACTAACTCAACATGGTTGTTAAAGCACTAAAACATGTTTCTATGGTATTGTGACACTTGTCAATATTTTGCAACACCATAAACTTAGCATAATTTGTATAGGCTCAAAATGCACTCATGCACTATCACAATATATGTCCAATCCTCCTACATAGACATCATCATGGGCACGCATCAATACACCACATCATCACAAAATCCATATGGTATGGACAGGCTCAAAATGTGCTCATGAAGTAATGTGACACCTGTCCAATACTCATTGCTATGCACATCCAAAAGTATAAGCATTAGACTCAGGTAAAAATATTTTGAAACTGATTAGACCATAAGTGGAGCCGATAAACAACAATACATAGAGGCTTAAGTCTTAACTTAAGCAACTAGAAACCAGTCATAGCTAGTCAATGATGAATTAGAACATAAAGTGCATGACCGTAAAAACACTTAGGGTTTAGGCTAAAACACTATCACAAGCATGAAACCCTAACCAAACATGATCTCTAATCTAGTTCAAAGGAATCATAACATGCAAACATGTATAGACTAGAGCAATAGAATATGGGTGAAATAGACAACTTCCAAGTTCAGGGAAACAAAACATATCTTGACAACAATTGAAACAATATTTACAACTTTGACAATATTTTACCATTACCTTTATAGGATTGTCAACCATTGTATATCAATTATGGTTCTAGCACTCTCCACAAGCAGAGACCTTGACACCAACCAACAAACTTCTAATGCAGAGTCTTTGACATCAATAACAATAATGTAGTTCATATATATAAAGTTATGTGTTATGGAATAAACATTGTATAAATTATAATCAAATCTTATTTCAAAAAATTATATAATGAAATGCAATAAAAAATAAGAGAGAAATTATGTGAACTAGATATTGGTGTTGCCAATATATGTTTAAGAATTTATAATATATTTTTTTGTAATAAATTTATGTGTTACAGAATAAATATCACTTTTTAAAAAATGATAATAAAAATAGGGAAGGGCCTTGAACCTAGTTATAAAAAGTAGAAAAAAGTAGAAAAAAGAATAACAAAGAAAACATAGAAACAAAAAAAATTGGTACACTAACCAATATCAAGCCTACAAACAACTAAAACCCGGTTCTAAATAGCATACAAAAAATAGAAAACCTAATAGATATAATTCTAGTTTTTAGTCAAGGAGTCCATTGACTCCTCCCAGGAGCCATCTTCAAAGATCTCATGGAATTTTCCTAATTTTTACTAGTATCCTGTTGATCGTTGACACTAACCTTCTTATTTTTTTGTTTCTTTATCTTGAAATTCCCCATCGCCATATCAAAAAAAAAATTGCACTATTCCATTAGTAATCTTTATAAAATTATAGAAAGAATTATTCATTTTCTTCATTCTATCTTGATATTTACTTAGGGTACCATAAATGTTTTTCCACTTTTTGTTGTAACTCTTACAATATTTATGCTCTTGTATTTCCCTTTCCATATCAACAAATTTGTTTTTAAGGACATCAATCTCAGCATTAAGAGAATCTATAGGGTCTTCCTAATGTTCATCTTGCATGTCTTCCTCTTCTTTTTCATTATGTTCTTTCTCTTGGTCCTCTTCTTGGTATTTTGCAATTTTGGGATCTTCTTCCCCAAACTCAAAGTCTTCATATTTCCCCAAAGCATAATCCACCACTTTTTTATGAGGAGGAGAAGCCATATATTCTATTTCATCCATTTCTTGCTCTTTCTCTTCTTCTTGTCTTTCCTCTTCACCTTCATGTTCTTCCTCATCTTATTCATGTCCTTCTTCACCTTCTAGCTCTTCATCATCCATTTACTTTTGAGGGAGAACATTCATTTTCCCATAATCAACCCCTTCATTCAAAGGAGGCTAGAAAACCTATTTGTCCTCATTAGGCCCCCCTTCATTAACAATCTCCACATTCTTACATTTTTATTAGAAACATTTTTATTTTTAGTAGCATTGTTCTTAGCTAACCTAACCAACCTTCTTCCCCTTGCTTCTCTTTCTCATTCTTAACAAGATATTTATCACCTGAACTTTTTTCTTCTTCATCAAAGATATCTATAACATTCTTCTTGTGTCATTACATACTCAGTATCTCCCACAACCTGCTTGACTTTAGGGATTTTAGTCTTTTTATTTTTATTTTATAAAGGTTCCTCCTAGATAACAATTAGAGCTTTTATTTTTAGGATGGAAGAGGGATAAAAACTTTTTTACCCCATTTTTTGCATGTCCAAGAAGCCCATAGCATTTTTACCTTTCACACTCGAGCTAGGGTTCTTGGAGGGAGGGTTACTAAAGGGAGGGGTTCTTAAAGATACAATAGGGCCAAGGATTTTAGCCTTCAACACCTTAGTAAGAGTGGCTAGACTACTAGTATTCCCTTTGATAAACTTGATAGAATTAGGACTACTCATTGAAGGGTCATTCCCTAAGAGTTTTATTTTTACATAAGAATTCTTAGCACTAGGGTTTGTAATAGGGGTTAAGTTCAAATTTAACTTATATAGTGCCAGGATTAATCCTTGAGGAAATAGAGGGTAATAACCATCTTTAATACAATTCTCTAAAGATGAAAGTAAATAAAAAGGTAGACTAATTAAATTACCATGAAAAATATGATACAAAATAGGAAAATGGTAGCCATCAATAATTTTAAACCTCTCTTCCAAAGTAAATTACTTCATGACATGCAAAATCACCATTGACCATGATGCATGCAAATCCTTGTGGTTATAACTACTTTGAAACTTCTTCACCTTTTCACCATCTTCCAAAAAGGAATCAATGAAACCTTGATAGCTTATTTTAGTTCTCTTTTTCCACCTTATCTGCATCACAATTGAGGACATTCACCTTCACCATAAGCTCCTCAATCATAATAAATTTGACCCATCCTCCAAACACCTTTCCTTTCATCTAAGAATTAACAAACTGTGAGGCGGGGGTGTCATTAAACAATCTCATGGCTAGAAAGAAAGGAGTAAAACCTCATTTCTTAAATATTTTCCAAACTTCCACATTTTTCCTCATTGCATCACAAGAGATAGGCTCAATTTGAAGCCTAGGTCCACCCATCCTCGCATTCACATAGAGATAAACACTAGAGGAGTTACATATAGAAAAATGACTACTCTCAACATAAAGCCATTTTAATGTTTGCTATATTTTTATTAAATTCTTCTTGCCATATTTTATCTCAATTAAACAAGGGGAGCTAGGCAAGTAGTACACTCCTTGATGGTAAGTTCTAACAAGACCAACATAATATTTTGTATTCTTGTGATTTTCCTAATAATGCTGAGTATAATCCTTTTTAACGCCTCTTGTGATATGACCCTTAACACACTTTCTAATAAAATCCTTCTCATCATTCCTACAATCCTTAATTCAAGGAAAACAAATAATATTCCCAATCCTATGATCTTTCAACACTAAAATTTCCATCCACTCATTAAGCCAGAATGTGGCATCAACTTACAAAATCATATAGCCATCACCTTTAGATCTATCCACATCACATGTCCTTTCCCTAAGATTATCAACCTTTATATAAATTAAAAATAAAGACCAAAAACATTCTTCCTTTTATTAATCATTTAAAAGAAATATTTTTCATATCCTTAGAAAGGATCTCTTTAACCTTAAGCGGTAGGTCTATATCATACTTCCAATCTTGGAACTCTAAACCCATGTTAGAGAAAACATTTGTAGCATAATTTCCTTCTTTGTAAGTATGCCTTATAGTGCATGGAGATAACTTACATGACATAGATATGCAATCTTTAATCACATTCCATATCTTCCAAGGTGGATATTTATTGTTCTACAAGTCAATTATTAATTTGGAATCTCCTTCAATTTCTACTTTTTAATAGCCCAACATCTTAATTCTCCTAACACCCCACCCCACCGTTTGTGTTTCAACCAACATTTTTCATCTATGATAACACCTCCAATAGTAGAAATTCAAGGGTTACCATTAGAACAACCATCAAAATTTAGTTTCATCTAGCCCTTCTGAGAGGGTAGCCACTTAACACTATTCCTAAAAAGGATCTCAACCCAATCCATCTTAGTAAGGTTTTTATTAACCCCCAAGTTTTGTTTAACTCTTAGCTCAAGATAGGAAGCTGCGTGATTTTAAATTTTCTAAAATACACAACATTAATATTATCTTCAAGGCCCCTTTTAATGCTCTAGTACACCTCTCTGTTGCTCTTACTTTGATCTCTAGATATTCTAGTGTTTCTCTCCTTCCAAAGACCCCATGCAACATGAAGAGGGACCTATTTATAGATTTCCTTAATCACGGGGTGAAGAAAAGGAGGCTTTTGATTCCAATTGTTAATAGTATCTTTAAGATTAAAGAGAAAAACACAATTCACCTTGATATTGTTCAAAACCTCCTCCCAAACTTCCCTAGCAAAATTATAGTAAAAGAAAATATGATCCACTATTTCCTCATCAACAAAACATAAAATGCATCTATTCACAAACTAAAACCCCCTCCTATTTAGGTTATCAATAGTTAGAATTCTATTATATAATGTAACCCACCAGAAGAAATTTATTTTAGGGTTTGCATATGATTCCAAATTTGACACGAATTAAAATAAGAAGAGCCACAATTATAATCAATAATTAGATTGTAAGTTATTCTCACCAAGAATTCTCCTGAAGGATTAGGAATCCAAACACAATCATCTTCTCTTGAAAATTAATAGAAGTAAAAATCCCCTGAATACTTCTTCAATTGGATAATCACCTTTTCCATACCATCATTCCTCCTTCTAACCTACATGCAAAAATCCTTTCATTCAAGAATTATCCCATTCCATTGAATATACACAAATAACTTCTCACTATTCAAAATTATGAGAATATTCTTAAGAATAAAAAAAAATTGAACTAAGGAAAAAAAAGGACCATCTTTCCACTTATCATTACAAAAATTAACCCCCCTAACATTTCCCATCCTCCAACTTAGACTTTGTTTCAACACATTTATTTTTTTCAACATATTATTCCAAATAATAGAACCATGGGGAAGAGAAGGAGAGTATAGGAAATAACATTGGTCCCTATTTTCCAAGTCCTTAGCTTTAAGAATGTGGCTCCAATATTTTTTATTTTTTAGGAGATTCCAACCAATTTTAGACAACATGGTTTTATTAAAAATTTGCACCTTTCTAATTTCAAGACCTCCCTTCCTTTTAGTTTTATAGACACTATCCCAATTCACCAGAATTATCCTAGTTTTTTCTTCAACCCTTGTCCATAAAATTTTTATCTAGATATGCTTTATCATTTTTTCCATAAAATTAATACTTTAATAATGAGATAGTAAATAAGAATATTCTACAAAGAAGCTTTTAATAGTTGATATTTACCTTTCAGGCTTAATAATTTCCCTTTCCAACTAGCCTACTTATTCTATACCCTTTCAACAAAGTTGTTCTAATAAATGTTTAGAAACTTCTTAGTGGACAAGGGGATACCAAGATACGTAGCAAGCAGAAAAACCTACTTACAACCCAAAATTCCAACAAAACACTCTTATTATAGTTTATAAATTATCCTAAAGCTCTGCCATTATTTTTTATTAGGTAAGCAAGGATTTTGAAAGGGCCCTGACCCTTTTACATCAAGAAAGATTTAGCAATTAGTACAAAAAAATATGGAACACCAACATGATAAGGCAGTATCAAGAAACTACAAACGAAGTGAGAAAAATAGCAAAAGAAGGACAGACAACAATGCCATAAAGTAGCAATCACCCCAAGGGTGAGAGAACTAGGCAGTCTTCAAGCCTTTACAAGAAGAAATAAGTGGGACCAAGACCCCCTCAACCAACAAAATAGGCCTCATAGCCAACAAACTAGGTCTTCATGGACCTGAACCACAAATATTCTTCAAATCAAGCTTCACAACCAGCATAACAGGCCACCAGGCCACAACAAGAGCTTCAAGGGCCCCATAAAGCAGTAGCCAAGCCATCCAACAAGTTGTGAACTCGACAACCTTAAACAGCTTCCACCCCAAAGTGTACAACAACCAAACAGCAGCAAACATTTCGCTTATGGATCCAGTTTTAGAGTCATTAAATAAGGTATTGTTGTTGGAGCCTAACAACCCCATCTTCCAACCAACCCATCCACCTCTATAGAAGAAGTGACCAAGAGAAATTTTTCCACCATAGAAAAGACTCACACCCCCACCAAAACTCCCCCTCAATAGGAGTGGCCTCCACCTCGATAGGAGCACCAAGGGAGAAGACTAGCTGAAGGAGCAAGAACAACCCACCAAGCCCACAAAACTACTATCCACCTCCATAGGATAGGTCACCACCCCAATAAGAAGGGTCTCTACCTCGATAGGAGACCCATACTGCAGATCCAAGGAGACAACACACACTCCAATGGAAAGAAAACACCTAGCCACAAAGGGTAGCAGAAGCAACAAGGCCAACATAAACTGTGAACTCAGCCCCAACCAGTCTAAAGCCATCAATCCAGCATAAATCCACATTTTCAAACGGATTTCAAACATTGCTCCGTCAAGAGAAGAAACTTCCACCACCATCAACAGAGTAGCAGAAACCAAGAAGGCCAAAGGCATCTCCAAAGCAAGGGAGACAGAAATACAGAGCTCGGGTAAGGGTAGAGAGAAGTAGAGCCCCACACGTTCAAAAAACCCCTCAAACCCATGGTCCCCAATTGAGATCTAGAGAGTAAAAAAGAGAGGCAGGTGAACACAACAAGGGCTCAACCAACCCACCGTAGACTAGGGAAAAGCAACAACCAGCACCACATAGGAGACACCTAAAATAAAAGAAAAAGCTAGCCCCTGCACCAACAAAGAGAAGCAACACCCTAAGTTGTTACGACCCCCACAAAACCATGGTCCCCAACCAAGATCTGGGGAGCAAGAGGGAGGGGAAGAACAAAACAAGAGCACAACCACTCAACTGCCAAATAGGGCCCAACAACAACAAAATCTGGAGAGGAGAAATCCAAAGTAAAGAGTCTTGAGCAAAGGAAGGACTGCCATCCCAAATTCGACCAACCAACAACATTGTGATCACCACACAACATAGAAACCACCATAGAAGCCATCAGGAGGGCTTGCACAACACCTCTGAACTGCACCCTCCACCACACGCCAAACAGAGAAGGCAGCAGTGAAAGGGAGAGGACTCCCACAAACCGAACGGTAGAGACAACAAGCACCTCCAGAAGGAAATGAAATCACACATCAAGATCCAGGAAAAATCCTTCCAAAGTAGGCCCAATCCACCAAACCCCCAATGAGCTGCCATCGTCATCATCGTCCTCTGATTCAGACCCCTCGTCATTTGCAACAACAGAGAAATTTGAAAAACCCTGTTTGCTTCCCTTCCCGCTCGAGTGCTCCGTCATTATCGATTAAGCTCTACCATTTTTATCAAGAAAGGTTTTACAATGTTTTCTTCCAATATAGAATTATCCTTTAAAATAATAGTATCATCCATAAATTTTTGGTGGGAGGAAGGAGGTAAAGAAGTAGATTTAACCCCCTTTACAATTCTCTAATCAATAAACTACTGGAAATTTATGACAAGGACCTCGGGCACAATTATAAATAGATAAGAGGAGATAGGATCCCATTGTATCAAACCTCTACCACAAGATGAAAAATCTATAAGTATACCATTAACCAGAATAGAGAACTTAGGCATAGTCACATAAGTTTTAATCATATTTAAGATTATCCCATAAAATTTAAACTTATGAAGGATAGAAAAGAGAAAGGGCCAAGACACTCTATCATATGCTTTAGAGATATCAATATTAAGCATCATACCAATTTTTTTGTTATTTTCCATATAATGTATGAATTTATTAATTGTAAGAACATCTAAAACTTTCCTTCTCGAAACAAATCCTTTTTTATTTTTGAAAATCAACAAATCCAAGAAAGGCTTAATCATATTAACAATCAACTTAGAAAATACTCCATAGATAGTATTCACAAAGCCTTATTGGTATAAAATCTAACATGGTAATGGCATCTTCCTTTTTGGAACCAAGACAATAAAAGTAGAGTTAAGTTGTTTCAATTTTTTTCCCAACATAAAGAAGTCCACATCAACAATAACAAGGTCATGAAAAACAATCTCCCAAATTTCCTAAAAAAAGGAAGGGGGAAACCCATCTAGTCCCATGGCTTTAAAGGCTCCAAAAGATAATAAGCATCCTTGACTTCCTCTATAGAGATTTCTTTAGCCATTTCAAAATTATCTCTTTTTGTGAGCACATTATGAATAACATCCAGAATTTCATGAAGCCCACTTATATCCTCAAATTTGTCTATAAATATTTCTTTGAAGAAAGAAACAACATCAATAATTTCCTCTTCAGAGCTTAAAATAGATTCATCCAGATTAGTCAGACTTCTTATAAAATTTCTACTCTTGTGTTTAAGAGTAGACTAATGAAAGAGCTTTTTATTCTCGTCTCCTTTCTTAAGCCATTGGATTCTTCATTTATATTTCTAAAAGATCTATTCTCCTCTTATTAGTATCTTTATTCTTAACCCTTTTTTAATGCAAGTTTCCAAGTCATTATCTCTAGCCTCCATGCTATCTTGAACTTCCTTAAGATATTTAGAAATTTGTTCTTTCTTATGGAATATGTTTCCAAAAGACAACCTATTCTAGCCTCTAAATTTTTCTTTCAATAATTTGATTTTTTTAGCAATCCAAAAAATAGGAGTGCCCTACATAGGACTATTCCACCAATTTTCAACCAGTTATTTGAAATTCGAGTGAGAAGCCCAGATTATTTCATATCTAAAGGGAAATGAGCCTTTCATAGTAATATTTTTCCATTGCAATAAGAGTGGATTATGGTTTGATCCCTCACAAGGTTGAGCATTAAGAGTAAGATTTGGGAGGATATTCCAATCATTTGAATTCAAAAATTTGTCAATCTCAACTTGAATTTAAGGTTGTTACCTAGTCTTCTATTAGACCAAGTACAAGAATTTCCTTGAAGCATCATCTTCTTCATCTTCATCGCCACCACCACCTTTAGGTTCATCAACGCAATTATTTTCTTCTCCTCCATCTTTAGAAGACACATCGTTCTCACCCTCTTCTTGACCAAAGTATTCTTCAATGTCATCATCCTCATCATCTTCATCTTTGTCATCTTCACTCCCATCTTTATCTTTACTTGTGGCTACCATTGATATTTTAATGGCACTATTGATCCTCATGTTGGTGTTAGGCATGTTTTTAACTTTAAATCTTTGGTAAAATCCTTTATTATATAGAAGCATTCAATTTCCCCATCTATTTTGGGACTTACTCCTTTCAATTTTAAATGTACCCACGCAGGAGTCAAAACCAACCTAGTTTAATGGTAGTCAACCCCATTACACTTCTCGTACCTTCAAGACACTAAATCCCATTTAGAAGATAAATTCAAACCTTAGAAAACCATGAAATTGACCAAAAATTTCTTCATCATGAATAAAGTTGCATCTCACACCTCAAAATGCAAAAAGGGGCTCAAAATTAATCAAATTTTACTAGGATTGAACCCAAGGACTTCCTCATATGCCTTTAACAAAAGCTAATTTGCATGCAAAGTGAGCTTAAATATAAAAATAAGTTATTAAATATTATGTAAACAATTATAAATAATCTTTTAATTTTAAAAAGAACATTTACAATCTACATAGAAAAATATGAAAATTCACTAGTTCACATCATCTTCAAATTCTTAATAGTTTAGTTGCTATGGGTGATAGAAAGTGAAAAGCTAATTAAAATTGTTTATTTCAATGTCCCGCATTTTTCAAAAATTGAAACATACTATTGTGGGTTGGCCCTAGACTTTATAACAACTTAGGGAATATAAAGTGTGCCTCAATACAAAGAAATGTGTGTTTGGGGTAATTATGGGTAAAATCATTGGTTACATTATTTCTTGATGAGGCATAGAAGTGGATGGGCCTCAAATTTTAAATCTATCATAGAGATGCCTCCACTCTACAATTTTCAACAACTTTTTAGTCTACATGGAAAATTATAGGCCATTAGAAGATTCATTGCATGCAAGTCACAAATAAATGTCAGCCATAATGCTCATATCTTACAAAAAAATAACATTTTTTATTGGGATCAAACATGTCAATTTTTTTTATCAAATCAAATAATAAATAGCTAATCCACATATCTTTATGGTACCTAATCCTAAAAATCCACTACTGGTGTAAATCTCAACTACTCAAAATGATTTGGGTTCCTACTTTCACAACATAATGATCTAGATTGAGAAATATATATATACTATCTTAGTCAAATATTGATTAGATGTGAAGCTAAATATACTACTACGGAAAATTATTTCCAATCCATGTATTTATTTCTAAGAAGATTTGACATTACATACTCTCACATAAAACAAAGCTCATAGCCAAGTTCGACCCACTCAAATACCTTCTCTAAAAAATATTTTTTAATGAGGCAACTAGTTAAATGGGTCATGCTCCTCAAGGAATTTGATATTGATTATGTAAATATAAAACAAATTAAGGGACAAGTGATTGCAAACTATTTGGTAGAATCACCATTAAGAGATACTAGCCCTCTCACTATGAATTTTCCAAATGAATCAATCTTCACTATTGTATAATCATAAGAATGGAAGCTCTATTTTGAAGGTTCCTTCAACAATCATGGATTAGGGTTAGGCATCCTATTCCTCACACCATAGGGATACCTAATCCCTAAATCCTTTAAAATTGGCCTCCCATGTGAAGAATATGAGGTATCAATTTTAAGGCCCAATCTTGTAGCACAATAAAACATCCAACACCTATCAATATTTGGTAACTCCCAATTGGTTATCAAACAAGTCAATTATGAACACCACACTAAGGATGACAATATTATTCCATAAAATTGGATGGTAGATAGATTCAAACACTATTTCAATAAAATTTATTTTGAACAAATTCCATAAATAAATAACAAGGCCATATATATTATGTCTATGATAGGATCTCTTCTTGACATGCCAAATAACACACAAGAATTCCAATTCTTGTTGGATAAGTCATTTATTCAAGCATATGGTGTCCCTAAATACAAAATGGTATGTGATATTTTTGGTCCCAATAACCCATGTTACCATGAAATTTGTACCTAACTCACCCATCAAACCCTTCTACCTAATCTCAAGTCTACCCAACAAAAAATATTCATC
>VDFB02354355.1:0-41685 GCA_007258455.2 Sequoia sempervirens | reverse complement strand
AAAACACTTGTACTCCTGAAGAAATAATTGTAGATGATAGAGGTGTTATTGCAAGCTCGGCCAAATAAATTTTCACCACCTTAAGTTGTGCAAATGATAGGACGTGTGTTTGGTGATTTATTAATATGGCGCTTTATTTAAATCCTTGGTAAAGAAAACCCTAAGATTTGCATGCTTTACAAAAATCCTTGATAAGACATCTCCAGGTTGTACCGTATGCCTCATTAAATGCATTGGCGGCACCTCGAAACATGCGGGCGCACAACATATTACCTTGTCGCTAAAAACTGGAACTTTACAACCTAAAATCGGGAGTTACAAAGTTATGAAAACCTCCAACTCCCCGACTTCACAATAAACTGACTCACTTGACTCCACTTAAAGGACAAGTTGGGCTATCAGGAAGTTAGGAAAAATAGAAACCCGACAACAAAGTTAAAAACACATAGCACCAACAACTTAGGTTTCAAAACTCATAAAATGCATGACAAGAGGTTAGGGACTTTAGAGGAACCCGCGACCGAGACTAAAATAAAAGCAGAAACTCTAGACTTAGGCAAAAAATAAAAGATTGAAGACCGCGGAAGACAAAATTTGAAGGGATATGATACATAATATACCTATAGGAAGAAGGCAAAGTTATCGCCTCATTATGTGGGACCCTTTGAAATTTTAGAAAGGATAAATCTGGTTGCCTACCAATCGGCCCTACCTCCCAACTAAGTCATATTCATGATTTTTTCCATATATCTCTTCTTAAGTATTATGTACCTAATGAGAAACATGTTTTGAACTGGAATGCATTACAATTCCAAGAGCCTGAAAAAATAACAATAGAGCCATACAAAATCTTGGAGAGGTGCTAGTACCAATTGTGCAATAGGGTGGTTGACCAAAGTAAAGTTCAATGAGATCAACATGATGAAGAGAATGCTACTTGGTAAGATATGTAATTAAACTACAACAATCATTTACTTTCTTGTTTTAAGAATTGGCTAGATATTATATTTCTTTTGTTGTTTAAAAAGTACTTTTAGATACTATCTCCTTACAATTTGAAACTTATTGAATAAGTGCATCAAGATCAAGGATTTTTTTAGTGGTGAATCTTCACCAATTGGCGAATAGTACATATCGCCAAGTCCAAATTGGTGAATGAATTACAACCCACAAGGTGGAAAAATTGCCTGAATTTAACAAATTATCGATCTAATGCATCTCCATTCACCATCAATTTATTTTATGAGCCATATGTAATTAATAGTTTCACCATAGCAAACTACGTATCTCAAACAAACTAAATAATATTTTCGCTTAGAATTTCAAAAGCATGTATTAAATCACCCACATATTCACCAATAGTATTAAAATGACATTGTGTATCAAGACATGTTTTGCCGACATAATTAAATGTTCACTACGCATGAGGACCCATTTCGCCTATAACATTAAAAAAATAATGTTTGAGGGACACATTTCACCAATTACATTAAAAAATAATTGTGTTATGAGGACCCATTTCGCTAATACTATGATAACTCCATGCTAATCATAGAGCAATAAACACCTTGAAAATTACAATGTATGTGTTCCATCAAGGTTTGATTTTCCCTACATTTAAATGTATCATTGTATAATTACACAAGATTCACCAAATTTTTACTATACCATTGAAAAATCCCATGGAATTCGCCAAATGTGGATTGATATAAATACAATCGAAACTTTGATTTATTCTTACACATTTTGTTCAATTTTGAACTTGTGAGCTCTCGATTCAGAAGTTGGAATTGAAACCTTAATCAAAGGCAAGCTACAAACTTACAACTACAGGAAGTCTTGCGATTACATTAACAAATAGTGAGTCCATGAAAACCTAAAGGTAAGTGATCATTTCTTAAATCTTCATAGTGTTATAAGATTTTTTATCTCTTTTTCGTTCTTTCTTCAATCTTAAAGATGATATTGAGTAGGGAATGGGATCTATATTCTATTTCTTTTAACAAGAAGATAAATTTTTCCAGCTTTTATTTCGTGAGAGATCAAGATGTCGAGTAGCAAGTGCAACAAGAGTAAGACTCCTTAGGGTGGTGAAGGGAGGCCATCAAAATTCCTAAAATGTAGAGTTACCATAAAGTCTTACTTTGGAAATTTTTATGATCCATGAAATCAAGATGGAATTACATCAACTCTTGCACAAAATATTAATGAAGAATCCATTGGCAATACCTCACAAGAAGATCAAAATGAATTAATTGAGTCAAATGAGGATGACAATATCCTAAAAGATGTTCCAAGGAATACCCAGGTTAGCCAGAATGAGTTAATTGACCTAGATGAAAATGTTGGTTTTGTAGATGATGATGTTGCAAGGAAGAGGAAAATAAAAGCCAAATAAAAAATGGGGCACCAGTGGGATATGACAAGGAATTTTTAGATTGATTGGGTGTCAAACTACCCATTCATTGAACCAATGGAGAATGCAAACAAAGCTGAACCTCCAATAGAATGCAAGTGTAAGATTCGTATTTGGAAATGTAAAAGAGACAAGAAGTTGCAACTAAATCTTGACACTATAAAAAATTACATTGTTAAAGTTTATGAAAAACAAATCATAGACGAAAAGGAAAAAATAGTGGTAAGATGGAAATCAAAGGAAGAATTTCTTCATGTTAAGTATACCTTGGAATATGATGACCATATGCATATAATGGAAAATCTTACTACATGTGGAGGTTTAATTGAAGCTCAATTTGGAAAGGTAATGGTAGGAGTACAACTGGAAAAAACTATTCAGATGAGTGTTATTTTTCATATTTTTTCCAAAGGGTGTCCTATGATAGACTACCCATAATATAATAATTTATTATCTTTTTTGGGTATTCCTCACTTTCCTAGCACACATTGGTCAATAAATGCTGAATAGGAATGTGCAAGTTGTCTTCTTGAGGTGGAACAACAAGATTTACATGAGAAATTAAAAAATTCAAACTTCATTGCATTATCTTTAGATGAATTTATTACGGTAGATAATACTTCTTAGGTACGTATGCGTGTATATTGTACACCAACATGTCTACCAACCTCATCTTCTCTATGTTCATAAAATAAAGGATAGTTCAACATCGTAAAATCTATTTGAACTAGTTAAGAAATATTTGATTGAAATTAGAGTTATGGATGACGTGACAATTGCCAAAAATTTGGTGTGTGTAGGAGGTGATGAAGCTACAGTAATGCAAGGTCACAAAAGAGGTCTTTGCATAAAGTTATAAACTACTTGTTCACCATACATGATTTCCATTCAACACATAGCCCACATAATGAATTTAGCATTTAAAATTGTAAGAAAGTTTCCTACAATATCAAAAATTGAAAATCTAGTCCATGAGCTTTACGCATACTTCTGCTGAAGTCCCAAACATTTTGCAAAATTTCAAAATTTTGACGAGGGAATAATAGGAGGAAACAAGCTTCTTAAGGATGTTGATACCAAATGGATCTCTTTGCATGGACCTATGCAATGAGTTTTTTTAGAATATTTATCCTTTATTGGAGTAATGTACGAACATCACAACATAGTAGACAAAGCTTCTAACCTCTTACATAGGTTAAGTGATATAGAGAAACTCTTAGCTTTATCTAGTCTTCTCCCCATGCTGGATGAAATGAACAATCTTGTGAAGAAAGAACAAGATAGAAATATGTATGTCTATGAATATACTAAACTACATAGAATGACATGCATGGCCCTCAATAATCTATATCTAAATCTTACAAATTATCCATTCGAAAGTCCAACTTTTGTAAGCTAATAGTTAATTAAAATTTTGAATAATCTTGAAAATTATTTACAATTTAATGCAAGCGGGTAATTATGTGTCCTTGTATGTGGATTTGAGATAACAATGCACTATTGTACAATGGTAAGGAACTCTACCACAAAATTATCTATTACAAAGGAAGCTTTTAACAACATTATTAAACTTGTTCTAGTGTTAATTTGAAGGATATTGCAAAATGTCTTTCCTTGGAGATTTATGAATGATTCCCTCTAGATGAATTACTTGAAGCCATGTCTATTGTGTATCCTCAATTTTGGATGTCAATAAATTGATGGAAACCAAACTATTTTCATAAAAAAATAATTACCTTAGTTGAACACTTTTCGAAAAGTTCAAAATACAATGGACATAAAATAGAAGGAATTATAAATGAAATTAAGCTTAGAAAACAAGCTAAGTGTTGTGTAGTAAGTATGATGGACCAATTTGATTCCATGGAGAATCCCATGGAAGTTGGATCAATAACAAGGCTTTGGGTAACCTTTGGTCAAAGTGAAATATTATGTGATTCGTTATCAGAATGTTTCAAACTTGTTGATTTATGTCAAACATGTTGGGAATAGGATGCCATTTAATTACAATCCTAAACATATTTTATGTATCTCCTAAGTCCTTGGAAAGTGTTCCCCAACACTAGGATTAGAAAGAGATTAAATTCAAATGAAATGAACATGTAAATTGACATTTGTAATTATTCCTAAATGATAGGAACATGTGAGGGCATCAAAGAAGAGTTCCTACAAAATAGGAGCACATGGGCTGCCCACACGGAAGGTGGAACCCACCTTGAGTTCAATTAACTATTTGGAGAATAGATAACACTTCATTAATGTGTGTAAAGATCATACAAGTTAGGGATTGACATTTACATGAGTGGAGTTCAGTTCAGTTCAGTTCAATTATGGTTTAGTTATCTTCAATTGCATGTAGTTAGTTTTAGTTGAATGCTAGTTGACTTCAGTTGACTTGGAATGAATGACTAATGACTTCAGTTGCATGATAGATAATAGATGGATACATTCAGTTAAGTGGGGATGATCAATCGTGCATAATGTTTGCATGAATTGATGGAGAGATATGTTTCTATTAACAAAGATTGACTTGGACCCACCTTGGGTGCCCAAGTTGGCATCTTGGAGTTAACACCTTTTTGCATGAGAAGATATTTGCAAGGCTGAGTTAAGTGGACCCATTCTTGGGTGCCAACTTTGAGGAGAAGCTTGGAAGATATTTTCTTGACCAACGATCAGTTAGGAGTTCAATTTGGGTTGCCTAAATTGAGGAGACATTGGTTTTGACTTCATGTTACATGGTGAAACTCTACTTGCACAAAATAGCTGTAGACTTTTGAGAGGAGCTTCAAGCTCTTGTAATTGAAAATTCTTTGGAGTTTTCAATTCTCATTATTGTCTATTAATTGTAGCAAGTTGAAGAGAGTTCGAATGAAAGTTTATTGCAGGTTGTGAAGAAGAATTGTTGAAGGAAAAAGAAGCATATCAAACAATGGATTGACACAGTGCTATTGTAATCTTGTTCTAAGGTTAAATAATACAAGCACTATTGATGCTGGTGGTGGATTTTTTTCCCGAAAGGGTTTCTCCACATATATGTTGTGTCACTTCTATCTTCTGGTCTTGTGTGTACCAACCATGTACTTTACTTTTGTAGTGGACAAAGCAACTATGGGTTGCCTCTTACTCATCCAACTAACTGTAGCTCCAAACAAAGTAAACACATAGCCACTTGTTGACCTCCAATTGTCCAGGTCTCCTGCCCAATCTAAATCAACAAAACCCTTTATGTCCAATGATCTATGCATAATATCAATATCATTAGCACCATGATAAACCAAATAGTAATCAGAAGTACCTCATAAATATCTAAATACCCTCTTAACATAAGTCAAATGTTCTTTAATAGGGTTAGACATAAACCTACTTAGAACTCCCACTACTTGGGCTATATCTGGTCTCGTACAGACCATTGCATACATTAAACTACCAACTGCACTAGCATATGGAATTTCAAAGGTTTCCTCTTAATCAAAACTAGATTTAGGACTCATGTCTAAACTTAACTTCATGCCAACTGGTAAAGGAATATTAATTGGTTTACTCTCCTACATGTTAAACCATTTCAAAATAGTATCAACATTGTTGCTTTGACTTAAGCAAAGCTTTATGTTACCTTTATCTTTGTTAATCTACATACCAAGGATATATTTTACAACCCCTAGACCTTTCATCTCAAATGTTCTTGAGAGTTGTGCTTTCAATTCTTTGATCATTACCTTGTTGTTACCAATAAACAACATGTCGTCAACATACAAGATAATAATTAAAATTTGATCATCAATAAATTTTATGTAAACACAATGATCTTCCTCACTCTTAACATAACTAATTTTCAATGCAAAAGCTTCAAACTTTTGGTACCACATTCTTGGTGAATGTTTCAATCCATATAAATATCTCTTTCACCTGCAAACCAATTCTTCTTTTCCTTTTACAACAAAACCATCAGGTTGCCTCATATAAATCTCCTCATCAAGATCCCCATGCAAAAAAGTATTTTTCACATCCATTTGCTCTATCTCAAAATCATAAGCAACAACAATAGATAAAAAGAATATAATAGAAGTTAATTTACCAATAAGAGATAATATTTCATTAAATTCAACTCCCTCTCTTTGGGAGTAACCCTTGGCTACTAATCTAGCCTTGTGCCTTTCAATATTACCATCTGCTCCAATTTTCCTTTTAAAGATCCATTTACAACCAATGGCCTTTCTTCCTTTGGCAAAACTCTCAAGATCCCATGTGTCACAAGTATCCAAGGATTCCACTTCCTCATGCATAGCTTGTGACCAAAGATTGTTCTCATCTGAAGACACAACTTCCCTGTAAGATCTAGGTTCATCATTAGTACTCATCAAAGCAAATATACAATGGAAATTAGGTGGGCTATACCTATCAACAGGATTTCATTGTCTTGTGGATCAATGTCATATCCACAACAAAGTCAAAAAATGAAATATACTCTTAAAACATACCATCTCATGGCTTCTTATAACCTCACCACCTTACAATAAGAAACCAAGAAAAGAACAACACTTATCACACTACTTATAAATCCCTATTGCATTCACACAATCTTTGATGAATAACTAAAAGCAATATTAGTCCACTCCTTAAACAGAAGTTAATAGTTCAACATCCATAACACATGGTATGATATGAGAACTTATAAATAACCCTTGATTATTTTGAGTCAAAACATAGTGAATGCAATACTGGAGAGAAAGATAGGTCAATGTTCAAAATTAAAGAAATACACTAAGTATTTGAGTCATTTGTTGTTATTATAGAGAAAAATTACAACATTTCCTATTTGTGATATCAAATAGCTTAAACTAAGAAAAATGAGCTTACAAAGATGAAAGATCAAAAAATCAGAACCCTTTAAGTGAGGCTCAAGATTCCCTTTTATAACATAAGGGAAGCAATAAGCAAAGAAACTTGTCCCAGACCTTTCTAATAACCAAAATCTCAAACAAGAGGCATAGGAATAAAAATATGGATCCACTCATACGTTGGGTAAACAATTATACTTTTCATTCCATGCATTCAATATATCCTCAAAAGGCCAGTCATGAGCTAAGATATTTTCCAAATTCTTCATATTTTGATGATACTTGGCATCAAGTAAAGCACTAGCCTCTCTACAAAAAATTTCCATCAATTGATCTACATTGACTAACCTATTTGAATTCGTATTAAGGTGATTTAAATCAACTTTGTCATCTTTGAAAATCAAAGGGAGGAGTGTGGGGATTACAATATTGAAACTATCCTTCCATTCCTCTATGATCTTCAACTCCCCATTATCTTCTAACAAGTGAGGTACAACCCTTTTGTCAACATTTATGAACGAGTTCATTTTTGCTCGTGCAACTTCAATTATACTTTCCATATACCCTGTATGATTTTGTGCCATCTTGACAATATCAAAAGTAACATGGATACCAGGTGGGGTATTAGATGTGTTTGCAGATCCCTTATACATTTGAGCCACTCTTGATCCCCACTTATTCTAGTAATGGCACCTCTCAAATTAACATATGACACACAGGTATCTTCCAACCTTCTTAATAGTTTAGATAGTTTGCACTCCAAGATGCATGTTACAATGCACATGTTCTCCTTTTGCTAAGTTTGATGAGCATTCTTCAAGTTCTCTTCCAGCATTTGAATATTTTCTTTAAGCTCTTTGTTTTCAATCATCACATGAGCAAGGCGAACTATAGAAGAGGAGCATGCTTCCTACATAATTGCAATAAGGGATGCCTTTTGAGCCAATAATACTTGTTTCTAGTTGTAAGCTTCCATGAGATAATTATGTTCCTTCAACAATGTATTAAGTATTTCTTGCAACCTTCAAACAATAGCTTCATTAAACTTGGCAACATCTACCACTAATGCAACAGCTTCAGGGGAAAAGGTTTCAAACACCCTCTTTACAATCAAATTCCCTTTGATATCCTTTGATGCTTTAGCAATCATAATATTATTTGTATTTTGGGCAAGGGCACATATTACAAGGGCTTCCCAATGCGGGTTGAACCCTGATCTTGGAAATGCCATCTATGCTTCCTCTTTTGTGGAGAAAACTTCTCCTTCTTGTTTCCTAATAGTATCAAAGATAATTGTAGAAGCAATGTCCCATTCTGGGAGCTCAGTACCAATCCACTATCTTGCACCATTCTTCTCCCTTTTTCAAGCATAATTTTTTTGGACTCAAAATTCATTTTTTCCCTTACCTTTGTAACTACTTCATCATACTTTTCTCTAGGCACATCTTCTTGTGCCAACTCAACTCTTTTATGGTAATACTCCCTCTTTTCTCTCATAACAAAATATTTAAACTCTTGGGATTTTACAAAATCATCATCAGAAATGAATTGTGAATATGTCAATTCCCTCACATCATTGAGGTTATCTCTCCCCATAGCCACGTCCAACCCAAACCTTTGTTGAAGAATTACAACAATATTTGGTCTTGGGAGATGGCATATATTGTTGAATTTCATCCATGGTGATATGAACATATTCACTTTCATCTGGATTGATGGGATAGTCAACCAAAAATGGTGGTTGCTCATCTTTTATCCTTTTCTATGGTTTCTCTCTTAGGGGAGAATCCAGACTAATTATTTGAGGGGGAGGAGAAGGAGCGACTTGTGGTGGGTTTGACTGTACATTTTCTCTAATAGCATGCCCTTGGGGCCTTTTGATAGAAATTTAAGGTCTAGGTTGCTTTGTTGGTTTCTCTTCCAGGGAAAGGGCCTTACCTACAACTCTGTCAAAATTCTTCAACACTGCATGAATCTTGGCAATTGGGTCATCAATATCAAAAATTCTCTAAGATAATCCTTATTCTTCTTTTTCCTAGTAGTCTCTACCTTCATGAAAGTAATTCATTTCACCTTTCTATTTTTTACCTCATTTTCATCCTTAAAATTTCTTATGACATCTTTATTTTCATCAACCTGATGATGAAAAGCAGACCTTCTGATACTTTTCTTGACCTCGTGTATGAAACCATCAGGGTCAAAATCCCTGAATTTTACTTGAAATAACCTGTATTGGATCCAAGCATTTCTTTTAGCCTACCTAAGCTATCTCTGGTTGAAGTGAAATCTAAAAAGGCAGTAACATAAGGGAAAAAAGACCCTCTCTTTTTTTTCCTTAAATGAAACTAACCAATCTCATTTAATTGTCATATAATTTCCATGAATGCCAACTTGGGTGACACATATCTAGGTAGCACATGGAGGGCTTGAGGTCACCCATACATTCTAATAACAATTGAGTTTTCATAGAGGTAATAATCTCCCCAGTTATGTCATACTCCTAACTTCGACCTCCTATCTTTGGGCCTAAGGAAATCCAAAATTTCCTTGTGCAATCTGATTCTAGGTAGACTCAACCTTGCCATGACTTTTCTTACAAAATAATTCTCAAAAACAACATAGTTGTACTCACTACAATTTTTGTCCCAAATATGGGTCCAACATTACACTAGGAGATCGTTCCCCTCTTTATCTTTCATGTTCATTTGTAAAACTCTACTCAAATGATCTTTCCCTTTGTACAAAAGCATATGGAAAAGGAGAGAATACCACTTGAACTTCACCTCCGGCTCCTTACCACTTTGCCTTCTCTTAATGTTCACCGGCTAATTGTGAATAGCCTCAACTAAAAAGTTGGCATAGTAAAAGTCACTATTGACAAAACAATGTTGTATATCAACAACCATATACATAAGAGGTATATGCATTTTTGAGTGTCCATCTTCTCCCAACACCTAGCATAATTCCCAATATGTTCTTCTAAAATAGTCTTCAAAATACTTGACATCAAAAGGCTCAGATTCGTTATTAGGGATTCTCAATTACTTTCTTACGTAGCCTTTCTTTCTAAACCACTCTTAAGCTACTTTGTCTTGTCAGTATTTTTCTGAGAGAAGCAAGGTCTATAACCTTACTTGCAGCCACATTGAGTCTAAAATCCTCATAAATAAACTCCTTAGTTATATCCATTAGGACATTTCCATCTAATGCCCTAATTACTATGATATTTTCATTATACCTAGAAGCAAGGCATATAATGAGTTCCACATTTATAAAAACATTAGGAACAACCAGCTTCCCCAAATCATAGGTTCATGCATTGGAGATAGGGACATGGTAGTTTCTTTTTCCATACCAGTGTAGGAACAATTCCCACCTAGTGACCGTATCATCCTATTTCTTCAACTCAACATCTACGCAATTTTTAGCTATGTCTACCATCCTCTATACCGCATTAGTGTTGAGGTTATGCACAGGTTGTTTTAAGGAACTAAACAACTGGGCTATAATAACCTCCTTAAAGGATCTTTTAGATGTAGAGCCAAAGGATTGGGTGTTTGATCGACTCATAATTCTAGAATAATTTTTAAATAGATTTTTATAGTATCTTGTTGGGACTTTACAATCTTACACAACATATTTTGCAGACTTGATTATGTTCTTCAAGACTTTAATAATGGTAATTTTTTCCAAGAAGGGTGTACCTATTTTTTAATTGTCCAAAGCTCAAGTTGACGTAGAATGAGCACACCTCTATAGATTTTTCTACTATGCAAAACCAAAAAAATGAGATGACCAACTACATTGAATTGAAAATTTCTGAAGGAAACTAACTTAATAGATAAGCCATTATCTACCAAATCTACCATTACTTCTTTTTCACTTGAGGTAGTTCATTCATCTACCCGTTTATCAATTTTGAATGTGGGTTGTCCATCTAGAAGGGAACTAAAAATCTCAATGATGAGTAAAGCCTTGATTTTCTTAAAAAGGATGCAATTGTCCCCTCTGTCCAATAGGATTCTCCCACATCCCATGTGAGAATATCATCACATAGTTTCCTTCAATGATTCCACAACCAAGAAAAGGACATGCCACTATGGGCCCACAGACTTGCGGAATCCTTTAATCTTCTGTCACATGCCAACATTTTGTGGAGCCTATACATAACACTCTTCAAAAGTTCTCTCATTCCCTAGAATTAGTCACCACTTATGACACTCGTACACCTTTTTCAATTCCACAAGCCTTTTTCTCTTCGTCGAAAATCCTGATGTGGAAGCGTAGAAAGAGGTAGGGACCATTTTTATAAGAGCAACTTAGATGACCATAATACCACATGTGGAAAATTTTATTTTCAATGTGGGACCGTAAAATAAAATTCCACAATGACCAGACCTATCAGGTAATAGGGTATGTTGGGCCAGTAAACACACGAGGTCGTGACATAACAACACAACTTAAGCAAAAGGCAACCCAGATAACTAGTCAATAGTAAAATATTACAAGAACACAAGGGTTTCATGAATCATATTTCAAACTGTCATTAACAATATTGTATATTGTATTTCATGAATTTATGAATCAAATTGAATAAATTAATATACTACTATTTTCCATTGTTTCAAATTTCAAATGTAGAATCTAGATTTTGAATTTTAACTGTTATGTAGGGATTTAACAGTTTCTAGAAATTTTATACATAATTTTATATTTTAAACTATAGTTGATATTTTATATTGTATTCCATGAAATTATGAATTAGGTTGAATAAATTAACATATTATTAATAATTTCATATTTTAATTGTGTTAAACATGTACTAAGTGATTCATTACTCAACTCAATTCTTAATAACATATTAACTATAGTAGCATATACAACAATGAACATCAGCAATCATTTAATGTGTATCTAGTAGTTAAAACCAAAGTTTTTCTTCAATTGAGAAAATAAATAATACTGATGATTGAACACAATACTGAATTTGAGTTTTTTATTGATTTTGAAATGAAGAAATATAGAGGGAATGCAAAAAAAATCTCAAAGACAACTCTACAAAGAGATGAGTTGGAACTTGGAAACTCATAAATTATCAAATCATTATATCAAATTCTATAGCAAGTTCCACTATTCACTTGATGGAAGTGCCATTTGTTCTAACAGATGTTTTTTGACTTAAAAATTTGTTAACAATTCATGATTGAAATTGGAAATTGACTTGAATATTTCAATCAAAGTTGCATTCAAGGTTATCAGTGGTTTAATGGAACCCAAATAGTCTGCCTCATCCAGGTTCTAAGGAAACTGGTCCAAATCAATCTTCCTTCCATCCTCCATCTTCTTTTTGAAATCATTCTTTCCAATGAATCGCTTAGTTGTGTTAAAATCCTTTGGCAAAGCAAGCTTTATCAAGTTTCTTACCTTTTCATCCAGCTTCATCTTTTTTGCAACCAGATCTAGAAATTCCTCTGTTTCATGTATTCTTAAACGCTTTTGAATGATATATGATAACTTCATTCAGGCATCAATCTGATTATTAATTCCTCTTCATTTCAATTCATTGTCACTGGCTTTGCCAACTTTTTGTTGGATTTGACTTGTAATTTTCTCTATTGAAATTAGTTTTTTGTTGTCCATTAAATATTTCTTGAGCTTCCTATTATGTAATATCATATCATCAATCAATTGAAACAATTCACACAAATGATCAATCCTCTAGATTATTTTCTCCCAGATATTTTGTTTCATATGCCTCATTGTTTCTCTACAAAATGCAATTAACTTATTTTGACAAGAGTTTATTTCTTTTTTTTCTTCCCTAGCTTTGTCACCAATCTTTCACTTTTTTTCTCTTTTCCTCTAATTTTTGTTCCCACTATTGATTTTCTTTCTTGGGGTTTTGTTTTAATTTTTCTGAAGTGAATTTTTCCTCATCATATTTATTTTTGCTCTCATCTAACCTTTGCTTCAGTTCATTCAATTCCACCTATGTTTGTTTATCCGAGTCTTTGCTTGTAGATGTAGAGGTAGATTTATTTTATTTTTTTCTAATTCATTGCTCTTGTTATTTGTTGCTTTCCTCTTTGTTTTCTCATTTGTTAGGTCTACCTATAACTTTTCTATTTGAATCTATAACCTTTTTCTCTCTCTCTCTCTCTTTCTTTAGCAATGATGTGTACACCAATTCATTTTTCTTCTTTGATACATTAATTTTTTCAAAAAAATTGTATCCAGAAAAATCCAATTGGAAACTACTCACCTAAAATTCAGAGTGATCCATTCGATTTTTTAGTTTATTTTGAATTGTGGGAACAACAAACGTGTACTCCATGATTTCTTTATTTGGGTCAAATGTGGGCAATACCCTGGTTGTTACAGGCTCTGAAGTTATAGTAGATGAACTATATATCAGTTGCTTCCTTTCATTTTTATACAATTCTAATTTCTTTTTAAACTCATCATTGTAATCAAAACCTGGGGACACAAAAAGAACATAATTATTGAATGGTGAAGGAGTACTTGCAGTTGTTGTTGCAGCCACACTAACATGAGGAGTGCCTCAAAATAACTCCTTTGGGGTGGAACTAGAAATTGAGGTAGTGGTACTAGTATTAGTAGTTAGACTTGGACTTATCATAATCCTTGGCCTCTCCAATATGCCTTGATCGTTGGGTGTTTGTGTAGTATATTTTGTTTTTGGCCTCTTGTGTGTAATTTGTTGTTGTAGCACATGTTGACCACTACTACTACTACTACTACCCATACCATCGCCACTAGTGGCAGTGCCAGTTGCACTAGTTTCTCCACCTTGGGCATGTCCTAATTGTGATTATATTTGACAATGAGGATTAGGATTTCAAGTTGTAACAAAATGAATTGTTTCAGTTGTACTTTTATGCACTTGGTCCATTTTATCTACTCAAAGGCCTCATTTATCGACAGGTTTCTAGGGACTACATCTATTACCATCCAAACGCATTTTCTTTGGGACCCAAACCACCACCTTCATAACCCATTTTTCGGTTATGGTTGCTCCTGAAGTATATTTTTGTTTTTTGGTCTCACTTAAATCAAATTTTAGTTTTCTTTCATATTGTTCTTCCTTATCATCATTTTCTTTATGTTCATAGGGATGCTCTTTATTCCATAAATTGCTAAACTCATAATCTTCTTTGATCTCTTCAAACTCTGCACTAGTTTTTGGTTCACCTACATCCTTCCTCATAGACCAAAAGACAATATTTTTTTATTGTGACCAATTTTCTTCTCTATAAGAATTATCTAGAGATTCTAGTATTTTTACTATACTAGATGGTAGACCACTTTTTTTCATAAAAAATTTCATACCTCCTGGTTTGCTTCTCTGCTTCTGTTTGTTGGTGCAATGCCATAATTTATGCTAACAATTGTTCAAAAGAAATACCTTTCTTGGCAACAATTTTCTCCATTGTTATTTTGACCTCATCCCAAGAATTCTTGTTTCTCAAGTTTTCAAACAAGGGTTTACTTTGATGTCGAATTCTACTTGCAGCATTCTTATTGGCAACAATCCTTAATTTAATGGTGTCACATGGATCATACTGCCAATGATAGATAGCATCAAATTAATTTTTTTTCAAAAGATCGTGTACCACACTAAATGCTTGTCTCTTAAATGTGAACCCTCCGCATGAAAAAGGTAAAGAAGGAAATATGGTCCTCTTTTTTTGGCTAAGAAAGTATAATTGATTAGTACTCTCCATCTGCCTTACATATTCCAATGCAAAAACTCTTTTTGTCACATGTATTGGAAGTTTGTATGGCTCTACTCCTAATCCATAAAATCTTAGCATATTGTATTCTTCCATTAAGTACCAACTAGCCAATTATATCTTTTTTCCTAGTTGAATGTACTTCCTACATGACATAGGCAACCTAGGCATTGGAGTATTTGTAATTGCTTGATACAATGGAGCCAAAAAGTAGTCTACAAAATGATTGTTGTTCCTTTGAGAATCATGCATCCTTATCTTAGTGGCCCAATAATATACTAGAGCCACTTTTTTTCCTTAGCATTCGTATAGGTTTGAATTTGAAGCTTGTTGGTCTAAAACATTCCATTAAATTTGAATAGAAAAAAATAGCACAAGTAGGTTGTGAACTTAAATGTCTTAGTGGAACCTCCTTTAATCATTAAAAATTATTTATGCATGGATTCTACAATGTACTCGAGAAAGTTATATTTGATAGGTTGATCAACATAATGGACATTAAAAACCATTTCAAGTCCAGGCTTTCACCCACTTCATGATTGCTATCCAGTCTGAGGAAAAATGCTAGCATGGAAATAGTATCATGAACTCATGGAACTTAAAAATTAAAAAATCATAAGGAGGCTTATGATTAATTTTCAATAAGTTTCTATGACAATCCTGAACTATTTTATTTAGAAAATTATTTTTATCCCTTTCATCAACTACTCCATAATCACTAGCAAGCTTTTCTAGGTCAATGTGGACGTTTCCAAATTCTTTGGTTGTAAACCCTAATGCATTTCCAAATTCTTCTATAGTAATGGATAAAATTTCTTCTTTTTCTCTCTTTATTAGCAATTACTCTTTTGTTATCTCATAATTGTGGGCACATACCATGATAAATTATAGGCAAGGGAAAACCTCATGTAACATCATGCACCCTAATACAATTACACATGGTGCAGTGACACTATTAATTGGAATTGTTTGACTATTTTGAATTTGCATTTTCTTTGCAACCTTATTCTCATATGAAAATCTAAGTTTTGAGGTAAGTCTAACATAGATTTCAAGATCATAAATATCATGGTATTCATCAGTGAAACCTGGGGTTTTAAGCACTCCAACATAATCTATTTTTCTATCTAATTTTTCTTTGCTTTTCTCCAACAACTTTCTCAACAATTGGTGTGCTAGTGGTAGTAGACATTCTTGTACAGTGTGAATTCCCTCTTAAGTCCTTAACCCTAAACTCAAAGTTTGACAAAATAAGAATTTAAGAAATAATGAAACGTATGAATTTTGTCTTTCACTTACTTGAATTTTGATTCTTGTAAAGATTAATACAAAGACACTAGATTTGTTGGAACCCAGAATCTCCTTGGTGCACTACAATGAGCAATCTAAAATCTCCCTGTGTGTTGACTCTCTCATTTAAAAATAAAATCACTTAGCAATAGAAATTTCACTTATTCTTTTTATTTTTTTAATATTAAAGTGAATGAAACGTCAACGTGTTACCTTCGAACTACATAATTAGTACATTACATTTTTTTACAAACACTTAGAAATAAATTGAATAGTTGTCTTGCATTTTTGTACCTTCTATTAATTGATCACTTAATGCAAGAGGTGTCGCCATTCAAATGTTCCATATCAAAAAAATTATCAACAATTGATCTTTGTAAATCTAATGGTTATAGGGTGATTCCATAGGTTTGAGTTCATAAGCCTAGTGCTATGTGCATTTCATTTCAAAATACAAGTACAACCATCCATTAAACATTCATCAAATGATCGATTAATTTAAGATATAAACATGTGTTTTAAAATTGTTTTAAACTTTTGTGCGCTAGGATACACAATCCTCATGAGATTTTCCTTCAATAGAAAACTCGTTAGAGATATTGAGATGAGTCCATGTGTCCATTTCGCAGTTCCACGAGCCACATATAGATCTACTTGAATCATCCTACAGACTCACGGAATCCCTTTAAAAGTAAGACATTGACACATGTCCACTTTATGTGGTTCCACGACAATTGACTTAACCTTTATAAAACTATCTACATACTCATGAAATCATTCCATTGCTTATAATCCTAGCCTTCGATAGAAAACCCGTTGGAGACATTGAGATGATTCCATGTGTCCTTTTTGTGGTTTCATGAGTCACATATAAATCTACTTGAAGCATCTTGCAGACTCATGGAATCCCTTTAAAAGTGAGACATTGATTGACACCTATGACATTGATTGAAACATGTGACATTTATTGACACCTGTGACATTGATTAACACCTGGCCCCTTTCCGTGGTTCCATTCTAATTAAATTAACCTTTATAAAATTATACACGGACCCGTGGAACCATAAGGTATGGGCTCACTTAAGCCATTTAATTAAGCACATGTAGAATCTTCTTCTTAAGTGAGTGCTAGGAGAGGATCAAGGGTTCGGTAACTTAACGTTGCAAAGGACTTAATAAAATGACTAATGACATCAAGAACTAGGGGAGCAGGTCAACAGAAAATTAGAAATAACATTTCAACAAACCCTAGCAAGAGTGACATCATTTTACCAAACCCTAGCGAGAGCGACGTTTTGATGGCAACTTTCATTTTTCATTTGTATTGCTTTATGTTTTAAATCTACATACAAATATTTCATAAATAGATAATACTTAATTTCTTGAAGGAAAAATCTACATTTGTCTAAGTTTATTTTATTCCATTATTTAGCTCTTGTTTAATGGTAAACCTGGTGCCATTTAATGGTAAAAGCCTCCAAAATATCAAGTAAAAGGCGAAAGCCTCCAAAATCTCACTTATCACATAAAAATCGGATAAATATTGATTTGATGACATTCTATTTCCATTTTTAGTGTTTTTTGTCAATTTGTTGGCAACTTTCTTTTTTCATTTGTATTGCTTTATGTTTTAAATTTGCATGCAAATATTTCATAAATAGATAATTTCTTGAAGGAAAAAAATCTAATTTGCCTAAGTTAGTTTTCTATCAGTGTAATCATTGAAGCTCCTTTAAATTTGATGTGCAAGTGTACAAACTAGAAACATTAATGCTATTGCTAATTACTTGTATAATTTGAATAAACACTAAACACACAAAATAATTCTAAATACTATAAATGAATAACAAAGAATAACACATCCATTTATTTTATTACAACTAAATTACAATGTTACATTATTACATAGCTTGTTAAAGATGAGTAGGGCATGAAAACTCTTTTTTGTATAAATGACACATGTCACTTTACATCAGACATAATTGATTCCAAGATGGTAGTGGTGCTATGGGATATAGACCATATTCTCAAACCACAGGGCTTGTTGACCATACTTGGGATCTTGGAATCTCAAATGATAACTCCAAGCCACCACTATGGTTTTGCATTTATAGAAAAAAATTGTACCCTAGTTCTGCATCCCACTATGGTGAAGTATGAACTAATAGTTAAAATATTTAATACAAAATATATTGCATTGTAGAAGAGGGGGACTAGTTGCTTTGGGACTCCAAGTCACAGAGAGTCTTCAACAATAGTTTGCCTTGATCTACCTCAGGTTTTGCTAAGTGAATTAGAAAGGTCAAGATGTTAAGGCTAAAAAGGAAGAGCAATCTAGGTACTACTATCCTTCTACTAAACCAAATGTTTCAAGGGGTCGGGAGAGTTGATTTTGAGGGTTCAACCCGCTACCCATACAAGTCACTATCTAAGAATGACAATGTAGACTATGGACTCCAACGTGGCACATTAGTGTCTCAAATGTGTGTTCGCATAAGTATGGACATATATTCTTAGAAATAGATTATGTAGTGCCCCTCCATGATTCACCCTTTTATGATATTTGATAAATGTTATTTCGGGTTGTTTGGTTTAAGTTGTTTGTTAAATGTTGTGCTTGGTTAATTTATTAAATTAAATTATTAAATTATAAAGTATTTTGATAATTAAATATAAATATATTATTATTAATGTTGGGATTTTAATAAATTAAAAGGCGGGAAAATATTATAATATAAAATAAAATATTATATCAGAAGGAGATAATGGACAATTAGCTAAAACAAATAAAAAGATAGAAAAAGATTGTCTCAGAGCACATGCATGACTTCGAACTGTTCGTAGAATAGAAACTACTTGTTTTGTGAGATTTTTATTTGATTTTTGGTTTTCAAGAATAAAACAGCTTTTCCTTCTTGTGAATAATTATCATCTTTGGGAGAGATTTTGAGGGGGATAGATTTAGGGTTTTGGGAAGAATCCCGCTACTTCTTCATGGGCTTGCAAAAATGAAGTTGGGAATGCTCGATGGGTGCAAAACATGATTCAAGAGGAATCGCTGCCTGGTATTCCTGGCATGTCGCAGTGTTGTTGTTATTAGAGGAGTCTGCATTATAGAATAAGGAGTTGAATCGACATATAAAATACCAGCGCTTGCACAACTCTCTATTGTTTCCATCTAAGGAGAAGTCGTGGGTAAAAGGAAGATTATCTTAGTGTTGCAACGATGGTGTTCATACCCACCTTATGAAATCTCGAAGCTCTTCAATGGTGTATTCCATAGAGTCTCATTGATATTGTGTTGTAAAGGAGATGGGAAGTGTTGGGTGGTGAATACTTGTAGCAATATTTCTATTCGGGCCTCAACATCTAATTCAATACGTATCCCCACATTTATATCTCCCGGTATGCATATCTCTAAGCCTTCAAATTTTATTCATTATGCTAGTATTTTGAGGAATAACGAAATAGGACTTGAGCCTAGCTAAAGGAATGCTCTCATTTTATTGACTGTGTTAGTTCGTTGGTACATAGGCAAGTTCATACTCATTTGCACCTGATTTCCATAAGCCACTAATTTGGAATATCCTAGTACATTGATAACTATCGCCTATCACTTATTCAGATCCGATTTAAGCCCATGCTCTTGTGTAATCCTAGTGTTGATATCGACATACTTTCTTAATGAAACTTTTCAACTTCCAATTTATACCATATCTCGCCTATGCCTTCCACTTCGTGTATGCAAGTTTGCGTATACTGAAGGGTGTAAATACTTTGTTCCAAAGCTCCCACTTTGGCTGAAACAGAGAGGGAATTTGAAATAAGGTTTAGCGCTGCTAAATGCTTTTACCCTTAAGTTCCTTAAGACCTTTCATCAAACCCAATCTAAGCATATCCTACAATCGTGACATATCATGTCTCTTTTGGGTAGGTTCACTTACCTTGTCTATGCATCCATGTTTTCACATATGCCTAATCAAGCCTATTTTCATATTTGCATCGATTAGCATCACCAATAAACTCCATAAGAACATTGTCATTGTTTATGCTATGCATTTAGTAGTTGATGCTTTATGTTGGGTTCCAACTTAAAATATGTAATGTGTGGAAATTCAAATGTAAATAAATATATATTATAGTTTGATAAAATCTTTGATTGAAATTGATACCATCTTCTATTTATTTTTACATTAGATACCTATTTTGATGAAAACATTATATGTTGTATGTTTGATGGCTATTCATAATAATTGATATTTAAAGGAATTTCATCATATTTGATGTGTGGTGGTCATTCATTGTGTTTATCATTTAGTGGATATTTCTTATGTGTCACCCGATTATATATATGCTCATATATGCAAGTAGTTTAAGGATTATAGATTGTTTCATTATAGAGTAGTATACTCATTATATCAATCAATGACTTTATTTTTCTCATCTAACCTGAACAGAGACTTGTTTCCATATCATGTCATGAGTACCTAGTCATGGGTGCATCATACGATTCATACCAAATCTTATTCACGTAGACTATGTTGATTTGCCAACATTTTTGCCTAATTTAGTACACTTCAAGTATCATCCATTCGAATATGTCAAGAATCATGGAAACAAACCCTAGTTCTTATGAAAATAGATCTTTACATGGATAGAAGTTTCAGTTGAGACATGATTTATGCTATTAGGTACGCAATCAAGATATTTTCCCATTAGCATTTGAATGTTCACCTTTGACTATATTAGTAAAGGGGGAGTTTGCATATTAAATCCTTATCTAATAAAGAGAATTTTCCTTCATACTAGCAATTGTGTTTGAGGGGTGGGTGATACCATTACACTGATAATGTCTTTTAATTCTATTTAGAAATTATATTCTTATGTATATATTGATATAAGTTATTTAATTATGATTGTATTTATGGATGACTTGATATATTCATGTGTATTTGTGTGTAGGTATATTACATTATAAGGTGGTAAATAGTAAGGAAGGGATTTTTCCATTTCTGGAAGTTTAGATGATAAATGAAGAAATAAAAAAATGAATATTATGTAATGAATGATTTTAATAGTTACTGTTAAAGTAAGCATTTATAGAGTTGTAGATAAAGGACTTCAACTGGGTAAATTAATAAAGTGAATTTATAGTTGTAAGGGTTGACGTTCATAGCATTAAACAAGATTATACTTCTACTCTCATAAGCTCTTTTCTAGCCCTTTTCCTAAACTTGAGCATAGGATCTAGTTCTTGAACCCTTCTATACTAAATGGATTATAGTTGATCAAAATATGTTTTAAATTTCCTTAAATTAATTAATTGGTTACAGACTAGAAAATATTTCCTAGCCTAAATTGATAAGGTTACCTATTCACTTGAATGTGCACGCTTAGAATTAGACTAGTGCAAGTAGGTTTTGCATTTCATTAGCAATGGTATAAAATATATGTTGAATTAGGGTTATAATGAAATGAATATTCTACATTGTAATTAATTAGATAAGTAATTGGAAGGTTAATAGGGGAAAGTTGATTAATTATATTTTGATAAACAAAGGGTTTGGGTAAATGAATGAATTGGATGATCTTTTAAATGATGAATCCTCTCATATTCATTGAATAGTTGATTTGCAAATTCTCTATATGGATAGTTATTTAGAATACAGGTGATTTTGGTTAATTATTAACTAAGTGCATTTAGTGGCTAAGCCATGAGTAAAATGAAGTGTGGAAATATTATATTTTAAGTTGCATTGTTTGAGTGATCACTTGTTTTATTGTGTTGATTATTGGAAATTTGGTGTGATTTTGTAATTGTCATTCAAGTGGGAGTCATTTGTGCAATTTGATAAGGTCATTTTCTAGAGGCTAGGAGGGAATATTTTGGTATATAAGGTTCTTTTGTTGGCTTCACCTTGGATGAAATTTTGGCAATGTTTTATGTGTGATTTGTCCAATGATGGTTTTATGATGATTTTCACTTTAGAAGTGGTATGGTAATGTTTTGGGTTATGTGCTTTGTACAAATTGAAAACCCTAAGGGTGTACCTTTTATCTTGGTATGGTTTCATGTGATGGTAAATGTGACAAATGGTCAATGCCTTGCACTATGCATAGTTCCTTATGGTTGTGATATGTGAGCGAGATGGTTAATGCCTTGCTCTATGTTGGATCCATATGATTATGATGTGTATGCAAGATGGTAAATGCCTAGCTTGTATGTAGGATTTCCTAGTTGCAAGTAGGGGGAGTGGCTCTCAATGGGGGTCGACGTCTAGTGAGAGACTATCAAGATAACCCATTGGAGATTTTCTTAATCCAGTGATAACCTAAATAATGAATTGGGGGGATGGGTAAATTTCACATTAAACAAGATAATTGGATGCCTTGCCCATGCCTGTAGTGCTCATTTAGGCTAAGGATGGGTTGAGAAGGCCTGGTTGGCAAGATCAACTTCCTTATCCTCACGAAAGGAATGTTGGTCCTACATGTGTCACCCTATGGGGCCGGTGTCAGGTGAGAGACTGTCACAATAACCCATGCAAGGACCATGTGATGAAACTTTTCCCTATTGCAGTCTAGCATTCCCTAGTAATTTTTTCCCTTCTGTTGTATGTGGACCTCTGGAAGTGAAGTCATTGTTCTAAGAGATGTTTGTATTATGTGATGTTCATGTTGTGTTATGTTATGTTGCAACCATGTTTAGTCCTCTTATGTAAGCCTTTTGTCTTCTTGACTATTTGAGGTAGTGGGACCTTATGTTATCTCCTAGCACGGGGGGGTGGACCTTAGGGTTCCACATGGTCAGGAGGTTGGTGATTTTTTTCCTCCATTGGGTTTTCCCTTGCTATTGTTCATGTGCGTGGAGGATGTTCCCTGTGTAGTGGATTCTAGATCTTGTACCAGTTCGAGGAGACAATTACTATGTATATGTATTGGACTTGCATATCATTTGTACCATGTACTGTAATGTTGATGTATGCTTCCCAATTATATTGGGGAATCCTTATTGTACTCAATATAATGACGTAACCATTATGATGTACTCTCAGGAAATGGAATTTGTACAAAATTGTTAGTTATTTATAAAAGATCTTTAAGGCTATTTATCTGATGTTATGTTCATGTTTATAGTTGTGTTAGTAATGCAGTCATGGAACCTTGGAGGACTCTAGTTTAGATTATATGTTATGTTGTATCATGCAGTTCATTGTTATTTTTCTTCAAATATAAAAAAAAAATTCCATTATTGTTGCATGTTTGTGTTGTCCTCTGGGGTTCTATGGTGGGGCGTTACAAATTAAAACACCAGAAAATCAACTAACTGCCTAACTGCTAAGGTTTTAGGCTACGGAAAAGAATTAGAAAAGTGTAAAATTGAAGTATACAACAATAAGAATACTATATCTAAGTTAAGATAGAACTGACAAAGAGAAGGTGAGAAAAGCAGACCTTTCTACCTAAGAGTCGAATCTTCAAAGAGCTCCATGTAAGAACACCTACACACACAAGACCAAGGAAAATGTTGTGGTTGTTATTAGAGTACTTCCTTAGTCAATCCCCCGATTTGGTGTTTCCACCTCCATGGATAGCCAGATAGCAACATAGTATGGAGAATCATGTAGAAATAGAAAGGAAATAGTGCTAAGATAAATCACCAACAACAAGTATGCTACATGAATACACAAAGTGATGCAAAGAGAAATGGAGAAGGACAATGCCACCTCACAACTACAAGATCTCAAGGTAAGTAGTGGGAGGAGAAAGCTTGCAAGTCCTCCAACATCAAAGTTGTCACAAAAAATGGAGTGTAGGAGCCAAGAACCAATAGCTTGCAGCCATAAAAGAGTGTTGTAGAAGCTTGGGAGTGTGAGAGTGAAGCCAAGAGAGTGAAGAGAATCAAGAAGGAAGGAAATAATGGAGAGATAGATCATTTGAACTTGAAAAAGGAGGAAAAAGACACGTTTCTCATCAGTAAAGTGAGGAAGATATGTTACACTTTGTTGCCAATGGAGAAACATAATGCCTCTGTGGATTCCAGAGGTAAAAATCTTGTTAGGATGACAACATAACATGTGGACATCTGTGTGGCGCATGCACACCCTCAACAAGGATTCCTCCACTAACACCAAAATGAGCTGCCAAGTGGATGGAGAAAGGTGGAAAATGTGGAATTGCATCATCGAATTTTAATTTTCTAAGGTAAGGGTGATGTAAATTAGGAATTTTCCTAAGGGTGCAAATTCACTTCATTACATTTTTCCCTAACTTTAGCGAGAATGTGTGTTGGTGTGAATGTGAGGTAAAGTAGAAAGAGGTTGAAGAAAATATACCTAGATCATTGAGGAAGTTGATCTTCGATCTGGCACACCCAAACATGCAAGAGGTAGCTCTATAGGTTCTTGATGCTGCAAGGCAACCTTCATGTGAAAGAGAGAGAGAGATGGAAATCCCCATCCAATAAGTGCAAGTGCCTTGAACTCTATAACTACTACCCCTAAGTCTACTTTGGGACCCCACACATTGACCTCTTGAGCCATGCATCCAAACAAAAGCATGATATGCACTTGTAGGGCGAGTTTGTTGCTCGTTGAACTATCGCATAACCCTATTTGGAAAATACCTCTCTAGATTAATATCTACTCGGCCTATCAACCATCGAGTATGCCTATAGTAAGTCATCTAGTCATGGTCATCGACCCACGCCTCGCATGGCATAAAAGGTCTCTAGATGAACTCTGTAACATTGTAAAAAATGCCTCACCAGTATGATAATCTCCCCGGTTGAGTATAATGCAAATAATTAGGATATCTATATGAATATGGATCCTCTAGATCTTATCAAACTATCCCATCAAGATGTGTCACTGCGATATGTTCCTATGCCCATACATGGAGGGGACTCATCCCAGCTAAAATGGAACGGCCACCCCAATACACAGCCTCAAGCATATCTTTGTATAGATGGGCTAACACACATGGGCCCCAAGCATACACTATCGCATGCTCCATCATTGGCTCGATGCAGATACCCCAACCAATAAGAAACCCTTGTGCTCTACTATCAGGCATCAGAGGCCCAATAATAAATCTAACCAACACCATAGACATGGGATCAACACCATCTACAAAAGGAGTTAGGTCGATCTTTGAATCTACAATTTGTAGCTACTCCACACCCAGAAGCCTCTAGATGGCCTGTACCCCTTCAGACATCATATGTGACAAAATCCCCATGGACGGAGATCCTCAAAATCCTCCATAAGTCATGTAGAGTGACCATACACTCTCTTGTGGGTAGATGAAACAAAGAAGTCTCTGACCTCCATCTCTTGACCAGTGCAGTCATCATGGCTCTTTGTGCTTTGATATCAGGCATGTAATAGATATAATGAAGTCCAATTGCATCTAGGAAGTCCATCTCCAAATCCTAAAATCTAGTAATAAAATCTAGCAAGTGTCATGACCGACGCTCTTTAGAATAAAGTGGTTTGAGAACTGCTTGTAAACATTCAACCCACAACGTCAATTTTTTTTCTACAAATTCAAATTGGGAACTTCAAACTGCAAACAAACTAGCTAAAACATAATTTTTTAACAAAAACGATCTTTTTTAGGACAATGGTGGTGATAGCAGCTCTCTTTTATGATAGCAAGCCTATTTTGCTACAATGGCGACTAGTTTTGACAACAGTGACCATTTTCCTAACTTGTTCAACCGTGCAGTCATTTTCAATGACTATGGTCAAACAATAGTGAACATATTTTACTATAGCATTCTAAATCAACGACAACGACTAGATTTTGTGAAAGCAACAAACTAACTTAGTACAATAGCGTGCATATCGTGTCAATAACGACCTTTTTCCTATTTTATTGTTATTGTTCTAATCCTATTTTGAGCATTAATTACAAAAGAATAAAATAATGAAAGTGAAAATGAAAATCATACGTACCACAATCCTTACGCCAGCTAGACTCTAGAACTGATGGATTGCATCTACTCTATGTGGGACACTTGGAATGCTAGCCATCATGAATCGATAATCATAGCACTAAACTTCCAGTGCTCTAAAAATCTATAAGGCTAAGAGTGCAAATGAGGCTAATTGCACCCTAATTTCCTATTTTAATCCCCCCAAACCCTAATTTTTACCCCTAGGAACCCTCTTAGGTTAAATTTTATGCACCTTAGATCACCCTGAACCTTCAAACGCAACCCCTAAGGCTTAATTCTTCATCCTCTACACATCAGAACTACTCCTAAACCTTGTGAGCCTGACCAGAAAAGTAATTTTTTGACCGACCTCTCAAGGGGGTAGCCAAGCATCTTATCATCCTTTCATTGACCATTGGGGCATAGTGGGGCATATTAAATTTTTCTTTCTTGATCTAAACATCTAATTCTTTGAAACAATGCAACAAGTACATTGTGTCAAAGAGGGTCAAAATCTAGAAATGTAAAAATGGCTTAACGCATATCACACATCCTAAACTATATTTTTCCATTAGTAGTATCACTTTCATTATCATTATTTCATTTCACTTCATTAACATCATTAATCCCATTTTTAACATCATTTGCATCATTAACCCTATTTTCCTCTATTAATTAAATAGTCTTGAATTGTTTAATTAATTCACTATGTCGTCACCTAATTTAACCATATCCCTCTTGATTAATTAAATAAATACAAATTATTTAATTATGTCTCTAACATACCTTATTCTTCTAAATTAATTAAATAACTATCATTAATTGTTTAATTAAGCTACTTTCCCTCTTCCAAATTTGAATAATTAAATCAATTATTCAACTTCCCCAAGATTCACTCAACATGGTCAATTAATAAATAAACCCTTATTTATTAAAGTCAAACACATCTTGCACATTCCTCTCAACATTAATTAATTAATTAATCATCCTCACATATTTTGATTGAATAAATCATATTTGCAAGCCTACCCCAAGATACAAATGACTGCAGGAAAGCAAATACAGAAATATGAAAAAGAATAAACTGTATTCCTTTCAAGAATGCAAATCTATATCGACTTGAGAATTGAGATTACAAAGGAAATTCCTTGTTTATATAGGCCAAGGAAAGAGATAGGATGTAACCAAATTATTACAAGTTTTTTCATCTTATGAGGTGTGACAACTCATGTAATTAAAGCTTAACAACCTTATCACTATGTAAAGTTAAGCTAGTGTGAAGAGGACTTAAGTGGAGAACTAGCTAGGAAATGAACTAGTTAGATAAAATACCCCTTTCACACTAACACCCCTCCTTAAGTGCAACTTAGGGAGAAGTATACAATGCAAAGATGCAAATATGGGTCCCAACTACTAGGCCTGATGAGGTACCCATGTACATAATAACCTCTCAAGATAAAAGATGGAGAAAACCTAATGGGAAAAAATTCCCTCCTATGAGAGGTTAAATGAAGGAGGTCTAAGTGACCCCCCTAGGAGAGATTTCCCTCACCCCTAAGAGAGATCGAAGATTAACATACTTGCACTTAGTGAAGGGTTTGGTGAATATATCTACAACCTAATCTGCTATAGGACAGTAGCGCAAATCAATGACCTACTCCTGAATCAACTCCCAAAGAAAATGCATATAGATCTCGATGTGTTTGGTTTGTTGATGATGGACTAGGTTCTTCAAGATCTGGATGGCACTCTGGTTGTCACAATAGAGAATTGAAGGCTTTTGAAAGGTGATACCAAGTTCAGTGAGGATATTCTGAAGCCAAATAGCCTTAGTGGTAACATTGATAACCCATCAATACTCAACCTTAGTTGAAGAAAGAGTAATGGAATGTTGCTTCTTGCTCTGCCAAAAAATGGGAAAATAACCATAGTGAAAATTGTAGCCAGAGGTGGACTTGCGATCATTAATATCACCAACCCAATCAAAATCCATATATCTAAGTAAGTTTTAACTTGTGCCTATTGCATAGTGAATCCCATACCTATGACTTCCCTCAATGGTTCCATCGTGAAGCACAAAAAAAAATTCCAACTGCAAGGAAAATGTTGAGGCAAGTATGAGTCAAGTAGATGATGCTACCAACAAGTTGATGATACAAAGTAGCATCAACTAGTGGTGTGGAACATTTCACCTGAAGCTTAACTCTAGACAGAAAGGGAGTTGGTGCAAGCTTACAATCAGCCATATGAAAATGTGACAAAAGATCACTTGAGCATACGTGGGTGTGCAAGTGAGATCTTGGAAGAGATCTAATTGATCTTGATCCTGAGAAAGTAATGAAAGAGACCCAATTTAGTTATAGAAAATTTGTCATGCAAACCATTCTTTACAATTGTGATGATGGATGAAGTGCTCCAAGTGACAATCAAATCATCAACATAGAGATCCAAGAAGAGAAGAGCATCCTCTTCTTGTAAGATGTAGAAATTCAAATCTGAGTGGTATCTGGAGAACCCAATGGTGAGAAGAAAGGAGTCCATTTTGGCATACCAAGCTCGTAGAGCCTATTTGAGGCCATAGAGAGACTTGGTTTGCAAACCAATGAAGAATATTGAATGAATCCTTATGGTTTCTCCACGTAAATTTCTTCATGTAGATCTTTGTGAAGAAATGAATTCTTCACATACATATGATGTACAACCCAACCATGAGTTGTAGAAATAGTAAGTAGCAAGCGAATAGAGTTCATTTTGGGAACAGGGGCAAAGGTCTCGGTGTAGTCTATACCTGGTACTTGAGAGAAACCTTTGGCCACAAGTCATGCTTTATATTTGTCAACTAAGCCATCTGCTACAAATTTGGTTCGATAGATCCACCTACATCAAACCAATTTTCTTCCCTTAGGAAGTGGAACAAGATCCCATGTTTTATTCTGCATTAAAGAGTTGTACTCTTCCTCCATTGTGGAATCCCATTCAACAATACCAGATGCTTCATGAAATGATTATGGATCTAAAGCTATGGCAATGTAGGAATGTGGAATGTTGTGAGGTTGTTTTTGAGTCCTAGTATTTGAAGGATCCCCAACTAGAATACGTACAAACTCAAGTTTTTGGCGAGCCCAATTAGCCATGGTAGGGGATGGAGGAGGAGATTCTGAACTCTGTGAAGAGGAAGATGAAATCTCATGATCAACTTGACAACTAGAGGAATCTTGAGGAAAATCCTTGATGTCAATATCCTCTAATTCCACTGTTGAGGAAGGAAGAGTAGAGGATAAGATAGAAGAGCTTTTCTCAAATTGCACACTATGCTCAATGAAGATCTCATGTGTTTTAGGATCCATTAACTGATATCCTTTGACACCATCAGGGTAACCAACAAAGATGCAAGACCGACTCTGAGGTTCAAGGCCTTGCGCTTCTCTAAAGGAATATGTGCCCATGCTAGGGAGCCAAAAACTCTAAAATGTTCCACAAGAAGTTTCCTTCCACACCAATCTTCAAAGGGAGTGATGGTCTTTAACACCTTATGTGGAACTTTTTTCTAGATGTGAGCAACATAGTTGATAGCTTATGCCCAATATGCAGGTGCAAGGGGGTGAACATGGATCATATAGCCAACCATCTCTTTCAGGGACCTATTTTTCCTCTCAACTACACCATTTTGTTGTGGTGTGTAGGCAATAGTATGTTGAATATCAATCCCTTCAAGAGTAGAGAATTGCTCAAATCAATGGTTCACATATTTTTTACCATTATTAGTGTAGAGAATTTTGATACACTTTCTAGATTGCTTCTTAGCATGAGCCTTAAACTCTTGAAATATATCAAATACTTCCTCTTTGTTTCAAAGAAAGTAGACCCATGTGTATCTAGAATAGTCATTAATGAAGGTGAGCAAATAACAAGCCTTACTAAAAGATAATGATGGAAAAGGACCTCCCAAGTCACAATGAAACAATTCAAGAACTTCTAAAGCCCTCCAAGCCTTCCCTTTGTTGAACTTGTCCTCAAGATTTTTTCCCAAGGCACAACCGGAACATATACCATCAAAAAAATAATTTGAGGAACACCTTTGACCATATTCTATTTGTTGAGTTATTGAAGATAGCAGTAGTTGAGATGGCCAAACTGCTCATGCCATGGTTTGCTCATAGAATTTGAATGGGTGAGCAATGTGGTGGAATGTGAATCAGGTACAAAATGAGAGAAAGAATACAAGCGAGACTCATGATTGGCCTTACCAACTACAAGGAGTGTGTTATCTTCAAGATTTCTAATGTTGATAGAATCTGGAGTAAATTCAAATTTTCTACCATTTTGAGTGATTTGGTAGACAAAGAGAAGGTTGGCTGACAAATTAGGCACATAGAGGACATCCTCAAATGTACCATTGCCAGTTTCAATTGAACCTTTCCTAATTACATCCTCTAGAGAATCATCCTTGATGAGAATGTGGGGCACAAAACAAGGCTCCAACAAAGAAAATTGTTCTTTAATAGAACCCATGTGACGTGATGCACCTGATTCAAGAATCCATTGTTGTGAAGAATTAGCAATAGCAACAAGTATAGTTGCTTTCCCTTTACTTGATTTGGAAGGAGTAGAGGATTGATGAGCAACAAAAGAAGGCAAATTAATGTTGTTCTTTTTAAGAAGATGCTTTAACTTATTGATTTGCTTCTTATGACAAAAATGTTCCTCATGACCAGGTTTTTTGTAGCAGCTACAAGTTGGCCTTTCCTTATTTTGAAAATTACCCTTTGAAGAGGAAGAGTTGGAGTAAACTTTTGTTGTAGAAGATGATTGTGCTTGATCTCTTGGTGACTTCTTCTTGAACTTCTTTTGTTTGTTGTCAGGTTTTCGTGATTCTTTATAACCTTTTGGTTGACCAGCCATCAAAGCTTGTGAGTGTGAAGGCTTAAGAAGACCCATGGAAAGAAGCTTTCCTTGTTCTTGCATCAACATTTCAGAAAATGAAGAAAAAGGTGTAGTGAATGTAGATCCCATTGTCAACCTAGGAGTGTGAAAGCTAGAGACAAAAGCTACAAATTCAAGTCCAAGTTTTTTTAGAGTGTTATAGACAAGTTGAATGCCTTTCTTCTCTAAGCCACATGATTTACATTATGCTTTAAGGTCATTGACCTTTGTTACATAATCTTGGATGTTATCAAAATACTCTGGATCAAGACTCATTAGTTCATTGTCAATTTGATAACCACGAACTTCATCAGTTGTTTTATAGAGAGTTTTTAATTTATTCCATACATCATGTGAATCTTTATATTCTTCAATTTGAAACATTATATCAAGAGAAACTAAACTCCTTAGACAACTAAGAGTTTTTGTATGTTCAAACATCCAGAGTAGTTTTTCCTTATCATTTGTGGGTTCAGTTACCTTCTTCTCAACATAAGGTGTATATCCTAGTTGCATTAAGGTATTCCATGCATTTTGATGCCATGTGTTGTAGCTGTATGGCGTTAGCAATAGAAATTTAAATGTACCCATTGTGAAGGAAAAATAGAGCACAAGGTAGAAGAGATGTACAAGCACAAAGACAATAAGTGACCCCCCTTCTTCACTCAATCAAAAAACCCCCTAGAGAAAAAAGATTTGGCCCTTTATATTTAGTGCAGTTACAAATTTTTGAATGTTAATGACTTTACAAATCCTCAAGAATTGAGCATATCATGAAAGTACATTTTTGGAAAATTTTCATATGAAATAAACAACATCAATGCGAAGTACACAAAAAATCATGCTCTTTCAAAAAAATAATCAGCTCAATTTGAGGTCGTATGCCAAAAGTTATGCAGCTTTGAAGTTCTCAAAATGAGAACAGTAAGGTGTCCTCTCTAAGAATAAATTTTTTATGAAAAATTGGTGCGCTAAAATATGAAACCATCTTCACCAATGCATAAAGCGTGAAAAATTAACCCAAATCAAAAAAGAATTGCACTGAAAATGGAGCTCTGGAACCCAAGTTATGAGCTTTCAAAGTTGGCCTTCAAAAATCAACTTATCAATGGAGAGGGGGTGTGAAAAATTCCCACCAAATTTAGTGGAACTACCACCAAATTTATCTATCTACCAAAGTTAGATGTTCGTCAACTAGTTTAGAACTCCGCAAAAGTTAGCAAACTGCTAGATAAAAGTAGCAAACCACCAATTTAGCTATCTGCTAAATTCTCCCTCAAATTTGGCGATGATGAGATTTTTTATATTTTTTAATTAAAAAATATTAAAAAATTAATTAAATGTGTCAGTCAAATTTTATAGTGTTGGCAGACTTAAAATATTTATATTTTTTAATATAAAGAAATATTAAAATATTATTAAAGGTGTCAGCTAAAGTTGGTCAAAATTAAATGATGGGCAGACTTTTTAAAAAAGGTTATATTTATTAATGTTTTAAATAATATTTAAAATATTTAAAAACTTTGAAAGAAATATTTTTTTTGTTTAAGGCCCAAAGGCCGAAGAACCTACGTAAGGCACAAGTATTGCGTGTTGCCCGTAGGGCCGCCAGTACCATAGAGTACCGTGTGGTACCCTACTGTGTTATTGTGTAGGTCAAGATTGTACTACGATAAGTTTGGTAATAATACACATTTTTTTTTGTTTTAAAATTATAATGAAAAAACATTAACTTTTTATTTAAATTTTTTGTAAATAAATTAAAAATATAATATTTTTTCCAACATATATTTTTTCTCAATTTTGTAAACTAAAAAATATATTTTTTATTTTTATGATCAAAAATAATTATATAAGGCATTTTAAATCAAAAAAAAATAAAGAAAAAATATTTTTATTTAAAAAATATTATTTTCTAAAATTTCATGGGGGCCAAGTGGCTCCCTAGACAATTTTTTTGCCTTACCTGACAACTTTGTCCAAAATTGATGTTTTGATAGTCGATTTTATGGTTTTCAGGCCTTTTGAGCACAATAGCAGGGTCGGATTTGACCCAAAATGCTCTAAAATGATGACTCATTGTTGGATCTGATAATGAACTTCCTACTTCAAATTGTCACAGATCTAGCCTCTAGTGTCTGTTTTAGGTGAAATAAAGGGTAGATCTAACTATCTCAACTACTCTGGACTCAATGGTGGGCTCTAAATCTCTCCAGGAAGCTTCAAAAGACCTACAAGTGGAAATTCAATAGATGAACCCCCCAGAAATTAATATTTTCTTCACACACTTTTTATTCTCCAGATCATCCAAGGATGCAAGAGAAGAGCATACTCAATGCTTTTGGAAAAAACAACTCTACACTCTTAGACTTCCTAAAGGATTGCTAACCCACAACTCATTCTTGCTTTGATACCATGTGAGATTTGCTAACTAGCCTACCCCAAGATACAAATTACTACAGGCAAGAAAATACAAAAATATGAGAAAGAATAAACTACATTCCTCTCAAGAATGCAAAGCTATATCAGCTTGAGAATTGAGATTACAAAGAAAATGCCTTGGTTATATAGGCCAAGGGGAGAGATAGGATGTAACCAAATTATGACAAGTGTTGTCATCCTATGAGGTGTGAAAAATCATGTCATTAAAGCTCAACAACCTTATTCCTATGCAAATTTAAGCTAGTGTGAAGAGGACTTAAGTAGAGAACTAGCTAGGAAATGAACTAGTTAGATAAAGTACCCCTTTCACACTAACAATAGCCATTGATTTCTCAATCTAATATCCTAATTCCACCAATTACTCCAATCCCACCAATTACTCAATCCCATTGCACTGATTAATCTAAATCCTCCTAATCATTCAATCCAATCCTATTGATTATCCAATTAATTCCCTTAATTAGATTAATCAAGTAAGTTAACTAATCAATCTATTTCCTCCCAATAGACCTCTACCATTGATCCTGATCTTCCATCCTTGCATCCTAATCATTCATATGAAACTTGTAAATCTAAAAAAAACCTTCATCCCTCTCATAATTCATCTAGATATTTTTTAGAAAGGTCGTGTCAAATTGAGTGTTGAAGCAAATTAAGAAAACATATACTTGCATACTAGATCATTCTCTTATCAAGATTTTGCAATCATGGAGGATTTGTGTTGAATCAAGCAAATCCAACATCCATCTTCAACACAAATACACTCAACTATAGGATGGTATGATTGTAGTTTTTGAATTCATTTTGTGTTTCATTTGTTTATGTTAACCTTGTTTATTTGGATTTTGAAGATTTTTAGTTACATTTCATGGGTAGGTGGGTCTTGTTATCTTATTTTTAATTGATTTGAATTCATTCATTGTTGCTAAATCTATGATCCATATTGCCCTTACATAATTAGTTAGAATTTACGTCTAATTGTTACTATTGTCATTTCATACCACCCTTAGATGACCCATCATTGATAATCGATCTGAGAGATCCTACATGGGACATATTGCATTAATTTTCCTTGAGGGGCTTTCGAATTGGCTAAGTCCTAAGTTTTTGGGCTTTTAGGTTTTCAATTCCCTTCATACCAACATCCCTTCTTCATTGCTCCCGCTCCTTCTACTCTTTCACACTTTTTCCTTCCATTATGCCTAAGTGTTTTGGGTTTCAGTCACCAACCTTAAATTTTAACCCTTATCTCTCCCTCATAAGCCTTTCTTCTGACCCCCAAAATCCTCAATAGCTTTCTTCAAATTTTGGCTTACATGTCAATTTTTTGGGTTTCAAGATTCAGGCTTCCCTCTTACCTCTTACCTACTTTAGGTAAGAGGTAAGGCTTCCTCCTGATTCCCAATTCCTAAAAAAATAGTTTTTTGGGCCTTCAATCTTCCTTTTTCCTTTCCTTTGTAGGAGGTAAGCCTTCTTCCCAAAGCTTTCTTCAAAAATTCAACTAAGTGTCAAATTTTTGAATTTCGAGAATTAGGCTTCTCCCTTATCTTTTATTGCTTTAGGTATGAGATAATTTTTGGGCCTAACGCCTGACATTTGTTGCTTTTAGGCCCAACACCCAATATTCGCCTATTTCGGGTGCGATGCTCGACATCCGCTTCTTTTGGGCCTAATGCTCGACATCTGATTTTTAGGTGTAGGGACTCAAGCTTCTCTTTTACCTCTTACCTGATTTAGGTAAGAGGTAAGACTTCTTTCTAATGCTTGATTCCCAACAATGTGCTCTTTTCGGGGCTTTGGACCATTTAATGCATAACTAATGATTCTTTCAATCCCAAAGCCCCAACAATTCTGTGGAATGGCATGTTTTTGCATGACAATGCCATTAATGCTTGAACCACCTCCTCAGCTACCTATTTTGACTTTTGGGCAACAAGGGCACCATTTAATGTATTCTCTGACTTCTACAAGTGGATTTTGTGGCACCCATGCTCATTCATTACTGCTTTTTATCCCCTTCTGATGAATCCCATGCCCAGATCACTGATTTCATGGAGGATTTTGGATGTACTTTTAGACAACCTTCTTTACAGAGGTATGGTCACCAGTCTTGTTTTGAGCATAAATTTCAAGATTGATCTCCTCAATCCTTTCAGTTCAGACTTGTATTTACTACTAACCCTATTTGGGTTAGGGTTTGGTTTGTAACCATACAAGTTATGTTTGACCTATAAAAATAACACTTGTATTCTTTTTAAGGGTTCTCCTTTTGGGCTACTCTCACGGTTGTCTTTAGCAAACACTGTATTTCTATACTTTTCCATTGTAAAGTATGGCTTTTATGCCTTATGTTAGTGAAATCCAACTATTTATCACTCTTATCTCTTGCATTCTTGTGTAGATCTTCATTACCTCCATGTTTAAGCAAGTGTTTTGGTTGATTTATTAGCATATTAAGTAGTCTAAAATAAAGAAGAAACAACTTTCTATCTTGGTGTATCACCTCTCTTTTCTCTTTAATTCATTCTTTTTATCCCCTTTTCCCCTATGAGTTGTTAGAGTAGAGTAGTGATAAGGTTTTATGTGCTAGGTTAGATCAACACATCTACACTTAGATCCCACACCTTGAGGTAATTTAAATGTTTTGGTATGCATCAAGGTGTAGATATGCAGATATTTGCAAGTGATTGCAGTGCTACTTTGCTTAATGATAGTCTTGATCTACATTGTTAGTGCTTGCATGGACAATACTATCTATTTTTCATCTTTCAATCTTAGTTTGAAGCTACTCTTTTTCTTTGATGTCAAAGGGGGAGAGAGTGAGTTAGAGTGAGTTTGCAGTAGAGTTTTCCACCAATGACAAAGGGGGAGTTTGTTGTTTTTTTTCATTGATGTCAAAGGTGTTTTGTTAATGTTTGTTATTGATGCAAAGGAACTTTCTCATTTAGTTGTTTTTTGTGGTGTTTTTCATTGATGTCAATATGGTGTTCATGGTTCACATAAGGGTGTTCATGGTTCATAGAGTTGTTTCAGTAAAAAATATTGTTGATACTTGATGGTGTTGATCATTTCATGTTTATTTATATGCTAGAGGTATTGAGGTACATATCAAAGGCACTTGTTCATGTTCATGGTGAAAAATGCTATGTTTGGGATGTAAGAAGTCTACGCAATTGCATTCCTTCACTACTTGTTCCTTCATAAAGGTATTAACCTCTATATGACAGGGTTGTTTCATTACAAAAGTTGCAGTGGTATTATGACATAGAGAGTTGTGGTGGTATTTGTCCTTTGGTGCTTTATGATAGAGTTATTTTATGGCAAAGGTGCTTGTATTCATTTCATGGTTCATCTTGTGATGTTGAAGTCAAAGAACCTTACATGTCAAAGATACTTGGATTCTTGTTCACAAACACACAAGTCAAGTGTATTGTAGTTCTATAATCTCCCCAAATTTGAGCCAACATATAATTAAATAATTAATTTAAAGTTTCCAGGGAGGTTAAAAATATAAAGGCAACTGAAGTTAATTATTTAATGTTGATAAAGTGACTTAAGTTATAAAGATAAGGAAAAATTAAATAAGTTACTTTAAAGTGAATTCTCAAAAAGACAAATTAAAAGTGAAAATGGAAAAAAGGAGAATTCAAGAATACAAGGCAGTTATGAAGTGGAAAAAGAATAAAAGTTGAGGGAGAGCTCATTGTTAGTAGGTTGGTTTTGGAACTTGGGTTGGAACAGGTTTGTAGCTGGTGGACGGTGTTCACAGCAAAATTTGTGAGGACATAATTCTTTTCTCACAAATAATATCATATTCGATGTTGGAAGATACACCCAGGATGGTGGTTGACAGTCTCACTTTAGGGGTTGTGCTAATGCTTAACATGATGATTTAATGAAGTTTTTGAAGTGTTGAGGAGCAACATTTGAAGAATGGATTAAATTGGAAATTGGTAGTTGAGCATTCAATATACAAGGGTTGTTCAAAAATACTTGATGTTGGGCTATTATTCCAGGTCAAAATATATTTTCTATTATCATCAATGTAACAATTTACTGATAAATATTGTGTAACGTGTTTCAATCAAGCATTTAAATGCATGTTCAGTCATATGAAAATATTATTGATGGTTTACACTTTTCATGTGTATGAAATGGTGAAACTTTAAATTTGTGTTATTGCCTACCATATGTGTTATTCCATATGTAAGTTGTGAGAAAGCCCATAAAATAATTGCATGAAACAACATCAGCAAAGAAGTGGACACAAAATATTAACAGTGTTTTCTGTAACTATTTGACAAAAAGCCTAGAAAGATTAGCTGGTAGAAAATGAAAAAAATTGCTCAAATCAAGGTAGCATATTACATTGGTATCAAAGCCCAAAAATTTTCTACATCAATAAAAATTTTGGGACTTTAAAAGGAAATTTTCAAGTCTGAATTGGAGGTTGATAAAATAAAGTTTGTGTTATAGTGACTAACAATTTCAATATTTATTGTATCATATTTAATTTATGTATTTCAATACTAAATGAAATTGTGTTAGGGTGATTATATGTATAATCTCATGGTAGAGGAAAAATCACTCATCATACAAACATCTAAAACTTGCAGAGGTTCAGATTATATATAAGTTGTAGTCTCAGGAATTGAGAGGGGTTGTGGAAACCTTTAACTTCTTCCTATCCTTAAAGGCTTTAATACTCCTGCAAGCTTGAACTTTCAGACATTTTTTATATGAGAGAAGGAAGTCGCAGCTTTGTTTGCTTCTGAAGATATTTGTTTATTGATATTAGTAGCTTTTGATAACTGTTGATTTTAAATATTTCTAGAGATGACCAGGATTGTTGTGTGATAACACTCATTGCATTTTGGACTTATAACCCCTAAGAGCCAATAAAGAACAAGAAGACATTGCCATGTCATTGTTCATCTATAGTCATGACTGTAGATACTAAAAATTTAAGAACTAAATTGAATTTACAAATGAAAATCAACTTGTATTCAACATCATATCAATAGAACTTTTCCAAACTAAAAAAAAATGTAGAAATAAAATACTAACTTCTAAGAAATAAAAGCAAAATGCATTCAAAAGGAAAATCACTCTATTGTTATCCTATCTACAAGATCTTGTCTTTGCTCTCAGATTTTTGCAGCAAAAGCACAAGAGGAAATGTAGAATGGGTGTGATCATAATGAGATTGGAGTTCTCCAATCAAAATGTGTATGATTTTTGGTGAGAAGAAGGGGCTTTTTATAGTTGAATTCATGTGGTGAATCCAAGTTGGGAGAGATGTGGGATTAAAGATTGTAGTGGAGAAATGCATGTTGGAATTAATTGAAATTGATTAAAAATGAGAGAAAATGGATGAGTAGGTTTATGATATAACATAGGTTTAGAATTATATTTTTATATGATTTGTGAATTTAAATGATTGATTCAAGGAAAGTGGATTAAATGATTAAATGATTAAATGGAATATATGAATGGATAAAGATTAATGTGATATGAATGCAAATGATATTTTAGTGATTAATGCAAATGGACAAATAATCAATTAATGGTAAATGATTATGCAAATGGATAATGATTATGAATAAATAAAATATAAATGCTTATAATATGGATAAATGGTTATAATATTTAAATGGATTAATGAATATGGAGATATGATTATGCAGATGATCAAAGGAAATGATATTTATTTATGAAATGGATTAATGGATTATGAAATAGATAAATGTTTGGATATGCAAATGATTTAGGAGGAAAATATATTAATGAATTAATTAAATAGATAATTTCTTTTATTTAATTAATAGAAGAAATTAAATTATTATAAGGACATTTTTATGTGTCTACATTTTGTCCCTCTTTGAGACAATGTAGCTTGTCATGTTGTTTCAAAGAAAAAGATATGCCCCAGTGTAAGGAAGAATGACGAGGAGGTAGAGGTATGCCCCCTCGAGAGGACAAGCGGGTTTAAAGAACACGAGTGTGCTCTCGAAATGGACGAGAGGACTTGAAGATGAAGGACATGAATGATAGAGGAGAATAGATAAGGATGATGGAGAAAAGAATGAAATGATGAAAATGGATAATGGGAGAAATGATAGATGAAAAAGAGATATGAGGTAAAATGAAGGTGATGAAGCCTATTGTGCATGTCATAGTGCTTTATCATCATAGAGCAATAAAATATGACAAATGGACCAAAAACACCATGGTATGGCATAGACCAAGGTGTGCAAGGCCATCCATCTATAAAACAGACAGTCACAGACAAGGAATGTTCTAAATCATACTAAGGGAAAAGTTTCCCTAGTCTTTTTGTCAAGACAAACCGCAAACAACAATCAAATAAAAGATGCGTCATGAGACATCATTGCTCCTCTAAATCCTTCGTGGGAAATCCTTGAGGTGGCTAGTAACATGAACAAAGAAAATCCAAAAATAAGAAAAAATAGACCAACAAGGTCAACAACCATTCAAATTATTTGTCAAAGTGTTTTTCAATGTGTTAAGGGACAAAGTGAATGATGGGTTGATTATTTTGACAAGGCCTAGTTTCAGGAGAAGAAACATGTCGTATAAGACGTCAAGTCTAGTTTTAATCATGTAACTACCTATATAAGGCAAATGACAAGGTCTAGTTTTAGGAAGGACACATCCTGTATAAGACCATTGGTTGTGATCAATTTGATTGGTTTAATTGATTTGAAAAATGATTGATTTGACTTGGAGACTTGTTGGCTTGCTTTTCTTGTTGATTCAGGATTTGTGTTTGAAATTTAGATGATGATGTTGCATTTGAGTTGACAATGTCTGATTTATTTTACTGACTTGATGAACCTTAAAAGACTGACCTAGGGGGCCTTAAGGGCTCATCGACAGATGGCCTTGCCTATGTAGCAATGCATAGAGACCTCGTAATTTGACATGGCCCTTGACTTTGTTTCAACGAAAAAGGACCGAATCATGATTTTATTTGACAACACCTAAAGACTGACCTAATGTCTTAACGGCACATCAACAGATGACCTTGCTTATGTCTAGTCGCAGAGGCAACGTAGTTCGACAATGACAAAGACTGACATGACTAAATTTAACTCTTTTTTTAGGATTTTTTGAAAGTTATCTAAATGTTCCTGCCTCATAATGCTCCAACCTTCCTGGACTTAAAGCTTGCCTTTCTGGACCCTTATCAACACCTGGATGCCTCCTGGAGCCTCAGGCACCCCATGATCTTTCTGGGGGACCCTCCAACATCATCTACGATCTTTATGGACCCTTCCGCATTACCCTTACGATCTTTGAACGGATCTCTTTGAGGACACTCCCATGCCCTTTCCCCATCTTTCCAACATCACCCTAACGACTTTAAATTTGACCTTCTCTCAAACATTGATCTCATGACCTTTACAGATCTTCAAAGAAAACCCCATGACCTCATGGACCTCTTTATATACCATGATCTCTTTGCGACTCCTTTATATCACCTTACGACGGAAAGCACAATCCAACAAGTGAAGCCGCACAAAACAAAGGCAGCTCTCTTGGACTGACCCAGATGTCCAAGATCCCAACCTTACAGCCAAGTTTGGAGGAAGGCCCCAACGGATAGACTAACCTAGTATGCATGGCAAAGCAAGCAAGCAAGGGAATGTCAAAAATTCACAAGCCATGGTGAGTTTGAAAGGCTATTTGAAGTGGATAGTGAATGAAAATTAGATGAAAAGATCAAGTAGAGCTCCAAAGGAAAGAGGAGAAAAGCCTCTACACATGGTGCTAATTTCTCAGTTTTCACCATGGTACTTGCTCAAGGTGCCACCGAAGTGGTTTTCGCCATTGAACGAATTGATTTCTTTACTTTTTTTTTTTTTTTTTTTTGAATATTTTTTTAGGACTTTTTTGTATTTTTTCAAGACTTTTTTCCTTATTTATTTATTTTTAAGATGTTAGCCTGGTGCTCTGAAGCTAGGTATAGAATTGATAAGTGTTAGGTCCATAGATTTCCTTGATGATGCCTCGATCCTATGTGGATGACCGTGCTGGATAAAATGACCCAATTGG